>JAUTBT010072821.1:0-13537 GCA_032361225.1 Lepetodrilus schrolli
CGCAGGTTTACTGCAACATTCAGCGCTACAGATGTTGCAGGTTTCCTCCTGCCCTAAACTGACAAGTCGTGATATAATTGAACGAATCTTGAAAGCGACTCTAAACTCCAATTTACATCAAGAAATAAATTGATAATAGATACTAGTTTTTCTTTTTCTATGAAATTATGGTTTTACAGTACATGTAGTACTAATGCACAATAGGTTTCCACTGTGTTAAAGATGTATTAGATTTTCTATTTATAGCACATTGTCTCACGATGTCTGAAGCACAGTGGAAACCAATGGTAAACACTGATTGTCTTCGTCGTATCGTATACTGTGACTGATCTTCATCCGATCTGAATATCGACATCTACGTCTAGTCTCATTATTTCCTGATCTCAAGTATATGTATGGGATATCCTGATTTCTCTATGATAAGCCCCCCAATATCGACAATGATATCGACACATGCCTGCGAGGTGTCTCCTGGCACATCAATGGGTGGAGATGACAGGATGGCCACTGCCTGATGTAACCGTAGAAACGACCAATCATTTGTCAGAGTGAACATACGCAAGTTAATAATTCATTAGACATTTATCAATCTGTGCTGGCAGCTGTGAATGAAGCATGTGTTAGATGCCACAGGGAGACCAACATTATCCTAATGAAAGATGGAAAGTGCTTAGTAATAATAATGTAGTGCTTTTGAGCATTTATTTATTTTTTATAAATTTAAAAAAAGAGTTTATTTTATTTATTTTTTAATTTTTAATTTAGCTTTGAGCATGCTTTCGAGAGTGGATTTATTGCATTAGTGGACTACTTGTAAGTGGAGTAATTCTTTGTTGATAAAAAAGTACAACAATCGTGACATTTTAGGAAATTATATAGTATATACCGTAATTACCCTAATAATTTGACCCCTCTAATAGTTCGAACACCTAAATTAATTGCTGACAATAGTAAATTAGACATACAGACATGAAATACAGACATCACCAATTAAAAAATAAGTTATTTTATGAAATCCGTCATTTATTTACCATTTCATTTACAACCATATTTTGTACTTTAATTTGGTTGTCTCTAATTATATGAACACAGATCATCTCTTATTTTTCTAATAATTCGAACAGCTACAAATTTAACTATTTTCTCCTGTTCGGAATTATTAAGGTAATTACGGTATTGATAGATTTATTACTGACTATGTTGGTACATTTCTTAATTGTGTAAATTGTTCCAATGTGCCATAGACAGATATGTTGACAGGTAAGTTGTTGTTGGGCGGGTGGTAGCGCAGTGGTAGAAAAGTTGGACTTCGGAGCCAAAGGTTCCAGGTTCAAATCCTGCCCCGGGTGCCCGGCGTCAATGTTCGTGATATATAAGTGATATATAAGTGAAAGAATCTTGAAAGCGACTAAACCCCAATCAAAAGAGAGAAAAAAAAGGTAAGTTGTTGCTAAGGTTGTGTGACTTCCTGCTACGAGATCGTCAATCACGTGTGTAGCCACCATGCCATACAATTATTATGTGCTATATCACGTCTGACACCATCTTAAATGTCATTTTGTGTTTTCCAGAGGCTCGAGACGAAGAACGGATCTGCAAATATTATAACACACCTGGCCAGTGTTGGCGAGGCAGTCATTGTCCATACCGCCATGTGGATCACACGTCAGGTAACACGTCTATTGTTACTTCTTCGTACACAAATTTTGTCATTGAGTAGTCATGTTGTATGTCTATAGGATTAACCCTAGGTTAATCACTGTCATTGTTAAAGAGCAACTCTATTTCCCTCCAGCAGAGGGAAGGTTGTGGTGACATGTATGTCAAGTAAATGCTACGAGGATAGAAACATATCTAAATCAATCAATTCATTTAGACTAAATTTATTGCAGTGGACACATTTCGTCCCGCACCCAGTCCAGTGCAACCTGTTATGAAGCTCTCGTATCCACTAAGAGACCACGGCACAATCAGATACACGACAGATACAAGAGTGTGCACTAGTAGCTATGAAAGTTTCATGATATCAGTATCCAGTGCTGTAGTGACTAATGCCACAATGACTGTTGCCATGGTTGCAATGACATAATGTCACCCCCGTACACAAATATGACAACAAATGTTGTCCTGTACTATGATGACTAACATACACAAATATGACAACACATGTTTTCCTGTACTGACAAACGTACACAAATATGACAACAAATGTTGTCCTGTACAATGATGACTAACGTACACAAATCTGACAACACATGTTGTCCTGTACTATGATGACTAACATACACAAATATGACAACAAATGTTGTCCTGTACTATGATGACTAACGTACACAAATATGACAACACATGTTTTCCTGTACTGACAAACGTACACAAATATGACAACAAATGTTTTCCTGTACTATGATGACTAACGTACATGGACTGTTGCCATGGTTACAGGGGTCACGCAGGACCAGCAGCTGGTGTTTGCGCTGGAGGAGGACCAGACTGAGCTGCTGCCGGAGGAGGACGTCATGGTGGCCGTGCACGTGACCAGCATCCTCAGCCCCCAGCACTTCTACGTCACCCTGCCCTTCGGCAACACCCCCATCAACAGCCTCCAGAACAAGAAGGGTTGGTTCATGTCGTCCTGAAACACTGTTCATTGTAGTCGGAGTAGAAGGATTGGTTCATGTCGTCCTGAAACACTTCAATGTCATCCTTCCTTTTGGGAGTCTTCACAAATGGGTGAAATATTCCCACAGCGATTTTAAGCACTGCCTTCAGTGCTTTGTAGAATCTAGTGTCTCCAGTGATGTGTTGTAGGCCGTAACTAAATCAACTGGTCCAAACAGCAATAAATAAATCAATCAATCCTTTTTTTGAAGACACCCATCAACAATCTCCTGAAAGAGAAGGGTTGTATTGGTTGTGTAGCAGTTCTTCATCCCTTGCTGTTCCTGAAAGTACTATGCCTTTTGCGATTAATATAATTGAGAGTAGAAGGGTTGACTGTCGGCAGTGTGTGCTATTGGTAATAATGCTATCTGTGTCGGCCAGAGGGGACCCCATTCGCTATGTTGGTATCACCATTAGTCCATTCTTACTGTTCTTGAGACACCACCACTCGTGGACTGGGGCAGGTGGTAGCGCAGTGGTAGAACAGTTGGACTTCAGAGCCAAAGGTTCCAGGTTCAAATCCCGGCATCAATGTTCGCGAAAGTTACCTTTCTGACGCGATATTGATAGGATGCGATGTCTGTAGAGTGGCAATGCAGTTATCATCCTTGATCTTGTCAGTACCAGCCGGTGCTTGCAGGTTTACTGCAACATTCAGCGCTACGGATGTTGCGGGTTTCCTCCTGCCATAAACTGACCAGTCGTGATATAAGTGAAAGAATCTTGAAAGCGACTCTAAACCCCAATTTAAAAAAATAAAATAATAACAAATTCTATCTATCTCCATCAAATTGTTCATTTAGTTCATATATCAGAACATGCCGTAATTTACGAAATGGCAATGCCGGTATGTGATAACGGGTTTACTTTAACAATATAACATAATATCCATGTACTGTTCTGTCGTATGCACCTGCTCATGTTAACAATTTGTATAAAAGATGCATGTTTCCGTTGCTGTTTTTCCGCTTCGGAATTTTACAAGATTCAGTACAGCTATTCGTCCGTATTCAATTACTGCCTGCTCTTTGTGACATCATTTCTGAAACCCCGCCCCCTGCATATGCACACCACTACCACCACCCCAGCCCAATGCCCCAAACTCCCCCATTCCAAAGTCCACCCCCACCCCCAACACTTACCCCTACCGCCGATATCTATCAAAAAGTAGATGCAGTTCCAAAGATAAGTGAACCCGAACAACCATGTAACTAGCAGCTCTCTGAATGACTGTAGTGTGTCCACTTGCAATCTGAGCTCGGCGAAAAATGGTAAACCGATTTCCTCGACGTAGCGTCTGCGCATTTTGACGCTTTAGAAGGGAAGCGGGAGATAGGAGCAGATTTAAAGACGCAAACTAGGAACGTTCTCTTGGCTGTTTAATGAGCGGCCATAGCTGACGGAAGGGGCATCTCCAATTGGCTGGTGAGAGCAGATTGAACGGAGGAAGGCCAATCTTGGAGAAATTATTTCGTTGGTGCGTTTATGTTTCTAACCGGGACGCCTCCTCTCTGTCTTCAACGGAAATTGAGAAGATCGGAACATCGTGCTAAAATGGCGTTTTAAGACAGGATTTCGTTACCGGTGCAGTTATTTTGCTCGCTACGGAGAGGTTTAGTGTGAGGGTGCCAAGTTGTCTCCGTGACATCGCTGTCGTCTTCTTGTCTATTTTCATGTTTGTAAGACCCAGGTGTGCAGACTTCTAGCACTTTGGAACTGTGACTGCAACAGACGCTTGATTGTTTACAAACAGCAAAACTCTTATGACAGAAATTTGTTCTGTGCCAGGTACATGACAAGCGATTAATAACAACAGAGGAGATAGAAGAAGTCGTTGCTCCATGATTTCCGCGAGGGGTATGACTGGATCTAATGTGATGTAATACATCACACAGAGAATTAGTGTCAAGCAGTTCTGCTAGGAGTATTAGGCGTCTTCTTTCAACACATCCCAGTAGTGAGAACGTCCTAATTGGAGGTACACGGGAGGAGGGTAACTGAGCACTTGAAAAGGGACCGGACAGCTGGCGGTCAGTGAGTTCCAGTCTTCACCAGACGTGGAGAGCAGACGATAACTCAACTCGTATCTATCTTCCCACTTGGCCTCACCACAAGTGCCAAAGCGGTAAACTTGGAGTGAAATATTTGACTGGGAGTTTGTGGTGAAGGATTCAGCTCGAGGTTCAAGCAGCCAGAGGGGGCAGAGTTGTGTGAGGTCTGGAGAGATAGAGAGAGAGAGATATAAGGAAAGAGTTCAAGATGGCTTCTAACGAGTCAGGAGTAGACCCCGATGTTCAGCATGAGCACATTGTTGACCCTCCACTAGAGGTTGCGCAACAACAGCCGGAGGTGGTTCCAGATGAGCAAATTCAAGAAGCTCCGGAACAGCCTCCGATGGATGGGACAGAGTCCCCACGACCCCCCGCCGAAGATATGGAGGAGGGGGGTAATGACGCGGAACTGCCCCCGGATCTAGAGGCACCGCCCGCTGAAAGCGAAGTCACCAAACCCAAAAAGCTCACTCGCTTGCAAAAAAGTAAGATTCTGTTTCTAAAAGTTCATACAAAAATATTATATCCGTTACACACGTTAGTGTTTGCATGTAAGTTTGGGTATATAACTGTTGGGATGAAAGGAGAGTGTTTCACCTCCTGTTTACAACCACAGCGGTTTGGGGGATATTTGTAGGGAGAGCTAGAGGGTTGAGATGGATTTTGTTTCCGCTGGAGAAGTTTGCTGTTAAAAGAAACACTGGAGCATATGGGAGGGGGAGGGCGCGTCTCCGAGGGGTGAGGGGGGGTGCGTTTCAGGGCTGCATCTACTGGACTTTGATAACATCAGTTACGAAGCCAATGACATGATCTGTTCCAGATGGCCAAGAGTGCTGCTGTTTATCCGGCCTGTTATCTCACGTTACACTCCAAGAGTTAACGTAGTTCTTACGCAGATGTGTCTTGCCGCTAATTACTTGTTACAAGTTGTTGCATGTGCTTCGTGAGTAAATGTGTGGTGTTTGTGTATGCGGGTGAACACTGTGCGTGCGAGTGTGTGTGTGTGTGTGTGTGCGTGCGTGCGCGTGTGTGTATGTGTGTGCGTGCGTGCGCGTGTGTGTATGTGTGTGTGTACGTGCGTGCGCTTGTGCGAGTGTGTGTACGTGCTCTCGTATTGCTGTGTACAGTGTTCTCACGTGAGCCTACTCAAAAGTTGGGTTTATGCCATCAGAAGACAACATTTTACATCAATCTGAGACTGGTATCGTTTACGCGTGGCAAATAGAACATCGAAAGAAAAGATCTTGGTACTTTTTGTGTGTTGTTTTCAAACATTTATTTCCTTTTTATTCCAATATCAGTCGGATGTAAGTGTTTAATTGTTTTACTTGTACTATAAGGTAGACGTTCTTTGTTGGTGTATAACAATAACTATAATTATAACATTCCAACTGAAAACACAAGCGCGTCATCAGCTAGAACAGAACGATATCTTGCTGCCGGGGCCGGCATATTATATTAGTAGGCGTGGCTAAAGTCCATAGT
This sequence comes from Lepetodrilus schrolli, assembly GCA_032361225.1. Lineage (NCBI taxonomy): Eukaryota > Metazoa > Mollusca > Gastropoda > Lepetellida > Lepetodrilidae > Lepetodrilus > Lepetodrilus schrolli. The sequence continues at coordinate 6,201 of JAUTBT010072821.1, forward strand.
CCATCTGCCAGTCAAACCGAGGAATTTGGACCGATTGTAAACTGAGGCGGGTTCCTATATTCCCAGACCTCTCTTCTCCGATAGCGTTACAGCCATCTATATTTATCATTTCACACATGCCGATCAAGCTTTCAGCGCCATCGAGCTCTGCCTTAGAATCTGCAGTTGGTCCTTGGAATTTATTGCGAACACCGATAGAGTGAATAGATTTGCATAACTGTTTTCAAGGTTAATGGTCCACAATCAGATGAGCATATGTTTCTTAGAACGACTACGTTGATTTATCTTCTTGATCTGCTGGTGAATTTGAAACATTCCAACACGTGTTCATGCTTCAATACGAGTATCTTATCGCCATATTCTCTAATTTATAATTCTTTTCAACTTTCGTTGACGTTAGCTATAAACGAGAGTGGTGATTGATACTACATTCAAACACATAATGTCAATGAATTGTTTTAATGTTTGCTGTATTGCAAACTTATCTTTGGTCTGGTGCTTCCGGGTAGCATCCAGAATACAGCTTTGTGTCCGTGACCTATTTCTCGAAACAAACCGGAAATGTGGTTAGTAAAGTTAACAAACTCAGGAACAAGATCTATACAAGGTCTTGTAAATTACATTGTATTAAAATTACATAGAGGTGCTTCGGTAAAACCGACGGCTCGTCCACGATAGCCTATAATGCACGTGTACTAAACAAGATATCCATATTGTCAGAGTACTTCTCCAAAGTAAATGTTTGTACCAAATAATCATGTAATAGGCCACAATATAATCAATATGTTTCCTTTACAAACACAATACCTTGAATAACTTTGATGTGTCTTTCCACAGAACGTGTGGTCGGTCATTTGAACTAATTTACTAATTTTACAGTCACGTCATATTTGAATCTCTAATAGTGAATTAATATTATATAATTGAAATTGTCCAGGATTACAAAATTACTCATGACATATATACAGATACATATACATGGAAGTGCCAAATTTTCCCAAACAAATGTAAAAATTCATTAAAAATCGAAATAATTTCCACGCGTCTTTGACAGATTTAATTAAATCAATGCTAAAAAGCTTAAACATCGTTATATCCTGCCACGGCATATTGGTCAACGAATTACCGGTGAACGGAGTACAGCAGTGATGTCAGGACGGACATAAATAACGTCATTCCCGGGGCTGTGTAACTGTAACATCTATGCGGACGTTTAGTAACCCACTTAGGAGGGACACCTTTCCTATATACCCTTTACGAACCAGAGATGATATATCGTCTATATCTAGAGTAGCAGTAGAGTGTCCGCTGGTTATGCGGCGACTACTTAAGACCATCTCTCTGTCTGAGCGAGCTGGTTTCCTACTCTTCTGCTGTAGGTTAATCTGTAGTAATATATGGATGCCGTGACTTCCGGCAGGAGAGAGGTATGCCAGTAACGTTAATCTAACAGCAACCTACAAACGACCAACTGGACCGGAAGTTCTTCAGGTCCGTATCAATAGCTGTTTCAGGTGTCGCTGTTGGCATCGTTGTAGAATGTCATCGTGACATGCTAGAAAAACCAGCAACCTGTCTCTGGAATAAACATTATTTTATGAAAATTAGTGGGTTCAATGTAAGTTACTCTATTATAATTTAAATCCACAATTACAACCAAAAAAAATTAAATCGTAAATCGTTTCCTCGACTCCATATCACTGGAAAGTAGAGGAAATGAACATGAATTAAAGCTTTGTTAATATTCGTGATATTAAATATGTGTCAAGTGCAGTTATACTTGTGTGGATGGGCATGTCGCATTCCACATGTTTGAATTTGTTTATTATGAAACAATACAGTACTCCTTTGTTATTGTATGTCATCGTGATACGTACGTGGCTTAAAGCAAGAACATAGAGCACTCGCTATTTGCCATAGAATGACGTCTTTGCCCACAGCTGTGTGATAACCTATGACGTGAGAAACAGCAAAACGTCTAGATTAGCTCTTTCTGTTTGTTTTGGTCCGGAACGTTTATCATTCAAAGAAATCATAACAGTAAGACCATTAAGGTTTCAGCAGAGAAGTGCTGATTGAATAGATAAGAGAATCACATAACTCCCGCTCCTGGCGCCGATTGCAAGATGGCTGCCAACGTCCTTACGTTCTCACGTTAAATATTACGTTCATGAATGAACATAAAGCTTGCAAGATTTGACAAGCTCCTATGTTCCTGTAAATTAACCGTAACCCTGTGTAAGGTATTCATTCACGGCGTCATTGGATTTTCACGGCATCATTGAATTTCCCACAACTATCGTAAGCCAAAACCGTTTGAAGTTTCTCGAGCGTTGAGATCGGCGCCTATGTCAAGGACAGATTTGCATAATGAAACACTACATTGATGTCGTCACGTGGTTATCTCCATGTTCTGGGTCATACAAGAAGCTCTTGTGTTCTGTCATCCCACACAGTTATCTTCAGGTCGGCACTGATGTTCGTTTTCCGGTGCAAATACTATCTAGCTCAACCGTCCTCTGATTAGTTCCAGTAGCACACCATCGTCAAGCGGTGTTTTATCAAAATTAATTAAAGTACATAGAAGATAGTGTTTTATTGCTCATGATTTATTTTTGGCTAAATGCGTGAAGATGTCGTACTACATAGATTAATGGTAGCCGTGCGCGTCTTAAATACTAGTAACTTTCACTGAATCTAAGTCAGACCAGCCGGGTTCTTCTTTTTTCTATGAGCTTGTAATCAATCACGTACCAAAATGGCGTCCATGTAACTTGGTTAGTATTTTGGATTCACTTTTTCCAATGATGTATGTATTCATTAACGGACAGAAGATTGAAGCGGTGTAATGGATACAATCTTTTTTTTCCAATGTTACACCAAAACATTTTTTCTCGATTTGCCGATCTGGTATTTACGTAAATACTTCTCCATGAAACATGGATATCCTGTGTACACACACACACACACACACACACACATACACACACACATATATATATATGAACACAAGCGCTCACACACTACACACACACATACACCCACATACACAGACACTACACACACACACATACCCACACACATAAACACACACACATACATATATGAACACAAGCGCTCACACACTACTCACACATACACCCACATACACATACACACACATACCCACACACATAAACACACACACATACACATACACTATATACACTACACACACATACACACACTACACACACATACACATACATAGACTACACATACACACTACACACATACACACACACTACACACACACATACACACACTACACACACACATACACACATAAACATACACACATACACACACTACACATACATACTACACACATACACACACATACACACACATACACACACACACACATACACACACATCAACGACCGTACTGCCACCCCCACCCAGCAATTCCACCATCTGATATCCTATACTGGCAATTCTTGTAAATGGACAGGGTATCGTTTAACGAAGGTCTCATCTTCACTAAGAGATCATAGCGATCTCGCATCTATCTGTCTTATCTATCTTATCAACTAGTAGCTATCTAGTCCATCTGTCTTTCTATATATCTCACCGATCACTCGATGGTCTCTTAGTGGATACAAGCTTCATGAAAAACTTCAAGAATTGACGCACTAACGCCAAATAACATAATCCACGGCACAGCTCTTCGACAACGCCGTCATGCTAAGTAACGGCTTTCCCAATTGCGCAAAGCCCGGATTTGGTAGTGAGATACTCTAGATTCTCGCACCAAATATCTAATTACTGAATGTGTCAATGTGTCAGCCATATCCCTTGTACATATGAATGCGGCACTATTGGGGATATCCGCATACATGCGGCATTAGCACAGTGTGTCAATCTACTCATAATATTATGTGTAGAAAGTACAAGTCATGATCAGTTTGTATTATTAACTCTGGAAGGTTGGAAAACATCGGATTTATGTTTGGTGCAAAATTTTCCCATCAGGTAAGGAAATAATTATCGATAATTATCCCCTAATTATTATTTCTTTTAGCTATCAGTATGATTCAACATGTAATCCGTTGATTGCCACATCAGAAGTGTATACTGTGTAGCATTATGTCTGTGTAGTAGTAGGTAGTAGTAGGTAGTAGTAGTAGTAGTAGTTAGTAGTAGTTAGTAGTAGTAGTAGTAGTAGTAGTAGTTAGTAGTAGTTAGTAATAGTTAGTATTAGTTAGTAGTTAGTAGTAGTTAGTAGTAGTAGTAGTAGTTAGTAGTAGTAGTAGTAGTTAGTAGTAGTAGTAGTAGTAGTTAGTAGTAGTTAGTAGTAGTAGTAGTAGTAGTTAGTAGTAGTTAGTAGTAGTTAGTAGTCGTAGTAGTAGTTAGCAGTAGTTAGTAGTAGTAGTAGTGTCAAATATATACTCTTTGACATTAGTCTTTGTCTGGCTATTGTATCGTCTAAAGCAAATATTTAAATAAACAAAAACAAAGATCTGTTTCTATTGATGACAGTATTCATTTAGTATCCGTAATCATAAATCTAGTAGCAACTTGCCTTGTATGCAAGCCTTCGTGAGATACGAGATTATCTCAATATCTCTACGCTTGGAGGCAAAGACAGACGATATCATTCATATGTCATCTTTGAACAATACAAAGGGTAATAACTCTTACTCTACCAGCTGCCATAACCGAAGACGATTTTAGAAACATCAATTTCATGGATTCTTGCTTGCTGAAATGTGTGCATGCTTGCGTTGTTGTTGTTGTTATTATATAATATCTTAAATATCATCCTGATTTATCGGTATTTATTCATAGTAACCGGTGTTAAGGGAAGTGTGACCCACGTAGATTAATTGGCCCTGATAACTCCGTAGATCCCCCACGTAGATTCACGTTGTTTTCATCGAAATAAGGATCACATGAGATTTTTTTGTCTCTGAGTTGTGAGACTTGGCCATCAACGTCTGTTGGCCATCATGGTTTCGGGGAAGCTGCTATTAAATTCGTGCAGCCATTCAAAAATAACTTAACCTTTTGCGTGGAATGTGTTGCATTCTCACGTGTCAGGATCCTTGTCCATTAAACCGAACAGTACCCTGCACGCAGTCGTCAATAAACAGTAGCCAATAAACTGTAGTCAAAATATCGTAGCCAATAAACAGTAGTCCAATATACAGTAATCAATAAACAGTAGCCAATAAACAATAGCACACACAAAAGAGACCCAGCAATTGTGATGGAACTAGTATCTGTGCCATGCTCATTGATTGCTGGATACGTATGTCATGGCATTTAATCTGTTCATGAGCATTGTATTTTGGCAATAAACAACGCAAATGTTACAAAGAAAGACTTATCGCTGTAAGTGAGGGTGAACTGATACTAAAGGTCGCACCGGTAATCTTTCACTCATATTCGACGTTTATATATTAGATAATTAAGCAATGGTTTACTGTTATATAAAGTACATGTATGTAGTATACATAGTAGATACTGTTTTAAATTGATCGTTGACATTTATTCCGTTAATTACGGTCTTAGTCTGAAAAATTACTCCATGATTTGCGGTAGTGAAGAGCAAGCGGCATGTGGCGTTCAATATATTGTAGTAGTGGTGTATTAAAGTCTTGAACTGATGCTAACTCCGCCAATTGCAGTGGTGTGGAAAACGGGTATGGAAGACTCTATGAAGATATTGAATCTAGGATGTTATGTATACCCAACGACAATATTATACATATTTGAAGTGTTAATAGTAGAAATTCATAGAATTATATATACAGTAGTTCACTGCACAAGTCATGTAACAAGAAATGCACTGGTAGTTTTATGCTGATACAGGAGTCAATAAATTGGAATACCAATAGTCCACAAGCTTCTCCGTGCTTCTTCTGCAGTCACAGCATGACCCTACTTTCACACGAAATCTGCTTGTTATGGTTGCCATAACCTAGCAACCACAGCATATTTACGGTGCACAAACATCTACACACACTCGACTCGTGCATTTTCCCACATAAAACAGGCACGCGTATATACTCGTGGCGCAGGAATGTGCACCTTTCCCCTCTTCTCTTCAGAAGAATGACAAGCCATCCAAAACATTGCAGACGTCCCATTCTCTCTATTTACAGTACAGCAACGCTTCCCGGGGCTGCCATTTATCGGTGCCATGCGATCTGGGACTTACGTTGTGAACGAGCCTCACACCACCGACAACGGCAACAACGGCGTCGTAACTGGGAACAAGAACGAAGACGACGACCAGACTTGCTTGACCACGATGGAGGAAGGTGACGCTCACACACCGGACATCCACCCGATGGAGAAGATTAAGATCAACAGGAAGAATACAGTGTACAGGTAAGCCGACACTATGCCGTTTCTTTATATTATTTCTTTAATTAACCTTACTTCTGCTGGAGGAAACTGGAGATGCCCTAAAGAACTGCTATTGCAATTGCTCCAGCAGGGCGAGGATGACATATTCCCGGCCCTGAGATTACGAAACCTTTTGAGTACAATTTCATGTTCAAGGTCTAATAGTATATGGCGTTTTTTTGGACAAAACTTTGAGTTGAGAATGGAATCGTAATCAGAAAGGTTTCTAGGAACACGGTATACATCAACTGAAACCATCATTCTTGCTGTAGATTTATATTGAGATCTTATTTTTATAATATGTAACTGAACATTTCCAACATGATTACCATATTCAAGTCGGATATGTAACTCTTCCGGTGAAACGCAATGTTATTTGTAAGGTAACGGTACCGGTGCCTTCTTATCTTATGTAAACATCCATATGTATATTTCCTTACTGTTGAAACATATAATTGTCACGTTATCATGACCTCAACGTGTATGGAGCCTACAGATTCACTCCCAGCGAGTCTGTTTCAATGATAAGTTCACACGGTTTCAATGATAAGTTCACACGTAATCAAATCACACCTAGAATGTCGTAACGCGGAAACCCAATATGGATGTTTATGCCTACCACGTGTTTCCAAGGCCTGTTGGAACTCTGCAGAAAGAAATATCGGATATTGTTTTGTTTGGACGTTTCCTTTGTTGTTGGATATATCAATGGAAATACGGCTCTGACAGAAATATATAGTTTGAATTATATTCCTCATTTATTTGATAATGATTAGGGATGTTCGTTTCGCTCTTCGCGATGTCATAATACCATATCTATTAGAATAGCTATTAAGCAAATTTGTACAAGCCTTATATGGAATTCGTAGACTATCCATAGTCTCAGAGGGTTAAAGTAAATCAATAATATATAACTTATATTGATTGGTATTATATTTATA
>JAUTBT010072832.1:0-13537 GCA_032361225.1 Lepetodrilus schrolli
AGGGGTACTTTGCTTTACAGAAAGTAAAATCCTCAAAAAACGTGACTGGACATTTTCTAGTGAGTCAGTATTTGTATTTGCCAGCAGAAGATACACAGCAGTAAATATACCACAACAGAGAATAATTAGTAGACTCAATAGTTGCTTCTTTTGTGAAACAGACATCAAACATTTGAAGAACAGGTCTTCACAACATTCATTGCAAGGGGCGTACTCCATTGCTTGCTGCGAACTGATCCAGCTTACCGACGTGCTCCTCTGATGTCATACGAACTCGGACGCCAAAAGTCCGACAGCAGCACCAATGTTTGATCTTGCTCCTCCGGGTTACTGATAACAAAGCAGGACTTAGTAGTCTTCCGTGCACAACACGACGTTGTTCCGTACTGCGACATGCGGGCTGGGGAAATTTCGTAGACTAATCACTAAGGATCTTGGAAGTTTGGCTTGAAGGGTCTATCTTAGGAGCACTTTCAAGTATACGGTGACGGAGGAGACGTTATCAAAGACCCTGTATATTTAGGGGATGTAGGATCGGAAAGATAAAGAATTCAGGATCGGGTTTGCCTCGAGCTGACATCGGATAGAAGACAATCATATACAGGAGATGTGTTGTGAACACATATGCAATATTCCGTTGGTCTCTGAAGAACAAATATCCGGTTTGAGTCGCAAAGAGAGAGAGAAAGGAAATCATGTATTAAAATTTTGAAACTCTCGCTCTGTGACAATTACATGTACTTTTTAGGTTGAGACTACAAGTACCAGATATAGATTTGGTGATATGCGCGTAGAAGATAGAATACTTTTTTTTCCTACGAAGTATCGCTTCAGATCGTCATCATACATTTTACTACATAAATCGAAGATGTGTCCACTATATCACCATTGGATATGGAATTGGGTTATCTCTACAGAATGAAATATACTCGTAGAATAGACACTATTAAATATGTAGAATGAACGCCAACAAATCAACGTTTTCTATGCAATGAGTTGGCTATATCAACAGTGTTACGTGTGATGTTTGCGCTAGTGATTTCTTGTCTGTCTTAGACAAAATGCTCAGATTCACTACTGGTACAATTATGGAAAGGGCGTCAATTGGATGTAATTCAAACGTTTTCAATATTGTGGACGACAGCTGTAACAGGAGTTGCCAGTTTATCTATATTATTAAACAAAATATGGATACGTTCTCAATGTTTACGTGCCACTGCTGAACTGTAAACAAACTATGATGATATATACTAGTAATTTGTTCAGTCTTGACACAGAGGCTTCGGAACCAAATGTCCCGAGTTCGAACCCACTCTTAGGAACCTGACTTCCTGTGATTTCCTGGTTTACCAGAACTGGGTTTTGGCTGATCACGACTGCTATCAATCGTTTATAAAAACAGACGACATTGTTTCGAAAGTACAGGGAGTTCTGTTTTAGTGTTATTCGTGATTTTCAACGATGCTGCATTTTCTACTATAGCATTAAGTTCATTAACTCATTACAAACGTTTCGTTTGAGAATAGCGGATATTTCGGTTGGAGTGTTACCGATATTTGTAGAACTTGTTTGCGAATGTTCTCCCTGTTAAGCCCATGTTATTGATGACATAACTTCTCGTTATAACGCGATAAATTCCTAAAATACGACTGTCCAAACATATGTGTCGTCCGAAAACCAGGTACCAAACGATACATGCTGTCTTATAATTCCAGACATACAGTAGCCTCTAATAGGACACGGAAAGGTGAGGTAGTTGACCTCACGGTTAATATGGTAATATGGCTTGGTCAGGAGGTTGTTGAGAAGCCTCTATAATTGACGTCAGAGGTTCCAGCTCTTTGAGGTAATTTCGTTGTACATTATCTGCCAATGTCCAGACTAACAGTGTGGACACTTTCAGTCCCATCTTCGTAGTTGAACATGGTTTGTAAATTACCTTTTACCTTTTATAATAGTATATAATGACAGATAAAATAAACATAATACTGTATTTTCATTCAAATCAGTACACTGTACAACGAATACATACTTACCATTGCTAATGTGTGAATACCGATAATGTGTTCAATTACATCTTATATATTTCAATTCGTTATGATTAAAAAGACACAATTAAGAATCCATCTTCAACTTTAAATGAAATATGCGAGATTATTACCTTAATGCGATTACTGCATTATAGAGGATGAGAGATCAAATAGTGGCAAGACGCATTAGTGTAATAGATAACCCATTTTGCAATATTTCATCATTACGACGATCTGTGTTCAAAGGACATGATTCATGTTTCCAAAGCCTCCGACCAGAGGACATATCATAATAACTGAAGTAGCTGCACGGTTCACTGGAACATTCGTGGACATATTTATTACATCATGTCTTCTTTTCAGCAAGGGCCGCAGTGAATCTGGGCCGGGCGTACAGCAAGGTTTACAGGATTTCCCGCAAATAGTCCTTATTTACGCCCGAACTACAGTACGTTCATTATGTTAAACTCAGACCAATTATAGTTACGTTCATAAATCAGTTTGATCTCGTTTTGGTGATCTTTGTATTAGTACATATTACGTGCAGCATGGCTTCAGTGACTTGCTCTCGTAGCTGACTGATTGGAGAATCAGTGTTGATGAATCTCATAGTTTAAGTAAGGACACTCCAGGACTGCTGGAAATTCAAACATAATGTTGACTTAAAATATTCACTTCATGGTAACTTGGTAACTTTTTATTTTCTCCAAACCACCCACGGTGGTACACGAGATATACTATTTGTCCATTATCAGAGTTTCCTATCACGAAGCCTTCAGACTTATGGACTTACGTTCAGGACTACGAGATGAGTTTTCGGGATCTTCAAAGCTCTTCGTTGCATCTTGTTTTTCTTAACCGGATACCCCCTATTCGGTAGATTTTCCGCTTTGACTGGAACAGAAGAGGTGGTTTAAATAACACCAGTCTACCACTCAGACGCTCTTGACGTTGAAGACAGCTAGAGACCAAGAGCAATGAGGTCAACTGAACTGAACTCAGTACACTCAGGTCGTGTGATACAGCTGGTTGACCAATGGCAGAAATTCAAGAAAAATACAATAACAAAACCGAGAGAGAGAGAGAGAGATAAAGAGAGAGAGAGAGGGAGAGAGATGGAGAGAGGATGGAGAGAGAGATAAAGAGAGAGAGAGAGGGGGAGAGATAGAGGGAGGATGAGAGAGAAAGAGAGAGAGAGAGGGGAGAGAGAGAGGATGGAGAAAGAGATAGAAGGAGGGAGAGAGAAAGAGAGGTGGGGGTGCGGTGGGGGGATGGTGGATGGGACACGCATGAAATAATACGGTACTTGCATGTACATATTATAATATATGTTTCAACGTAAAGTACCGGCAAATTAAATATTATTAAGTAGAAATGCTATCAATAGTTAATGGTGATTCTTGAATTGACATGGTAAGAGTACACATTTTGCTGACTTTCTTAAGATTGTCTATATGTTTGGTCTCGCGGAGAGGATGTTACGTGCACTTTTCTTGTCTTGTTATCTGCATATGTGTAAATGGTGTGGAAACTGCAAACGTATAATTAGACAGTAGTAAGTTCGAATCACAAACAATCATATTTCCATCTTCCTCACACTTTCGTCGCACCTGGACCTCAGAACCCCAACAAGATGTTCCTCAGATGTCTCTAACATGCAATCTTATACGTGTACATTTACACATGCGTGACACATGCAGATGGTCTTAATAAACAGGCAAATTAATCGCATTTTCCTTTCTAATAAAATAGATATAAATGTGTAAGATTACGTGGATGTATGCATTGACCGTGTGATCATCACTGCCACTGGCACTGTACTAGCCGACAAACTTGGAAGCAGTAATGGTATTTTACAATGTTCCCCGGTAAACACATATACATATTTTATAGACATTGCTGCACAGTATTTATATTACCACACTTATAATTCAACTTTCATCTCCACAAGGGTTTATGAATATAAAAGTATTTACATTATACATTTAGAAAAAGTAAAGGATATACCTGTGTCCATGGTACATATAACATGCTTCTGAATACATGATAATACATTATGCTTTTATATATAGAGGATCTCATATGAGTGGTTATATAATACTGAATTTATTAAACGAGTTGGCAAAACTAATATTATGCGATGCTCTAATGAGCATAATATCATTTTTGCCAACGAGTTTAATAAATTCAGTAATATATGAACACAAATGTGATATTATATACATCACATAACTGTAGAAACTATTGTAATATTGATTTTCAGTCACAAATACCATTATAGGCAAATGCCTTGGGAACTGGATAAAGGCTAAAGCACGAGGACCAAATATATTTCCAAGTAAATGTGTAAAGGTTTTCGACAAGAAGAAGCTCTAAAAGAGATCAATTGTGTTAATGCACTAGTGAAAATATTTATATTTATAGCATGTTTATTGCACTCCTGTGTAAATATAGATATAGCGTCACTTATTCAGATACATATATCCATACTCAAGACCACTCAGTCATATGCTGTATTGAAGAAGGTGGTTTTTAATCTGGATCTGAAACTGTTGACATTCTAAACGATAGACGGCTTTGGATTCTCTATTCACATCTCTTGAATCATCTAAGTGTATATGTATTTGTGCTCTATCTTGTCAAACAGTACGAGGTGGTACACCGAACGTGCATCCACTATATTAATTGTCTGGAACACAAGGCATACAACACGCATATTAATTACATCCTTGAATGAGGTATTTGCTGAGAAATTATCCCATCAAGTCAGGGAACCGCCCGTATAATACACGTACGAGATAACCTTGCTAATTGTATGGATGAGTTAGCAAATACAGCTCATACGCTACATCATGTACGAGTATGAAATATCAAGACTGAGGGTTATTCTTTAACGCCACTTGGTGATGCAATGTTTCATTATTTCATCATAACCGCATTAGCATGACATTTTCAATATGCGTGTAGAACATACTGCTACAAGAAAATGCACACAGGCGGAAATTTGCCAAGCTTGCAGATATTCATGAATTGAAGGAAAACACATTTGAATGTACGAGACTATGATACCAAATTATGGCATAACGAGTATTACAGCGTTATCGAAGATACCTAACTGTAACAAATACGACGGGTAGATCAAATACGTCAAATTACATTGTAGAAACCAATGCAACCTTGAAAATGAATACCTTGAATTTGGGTAATGTCGTTAATGTCGAATAATGGATGGGAACTAACGCTAGACGTAGATGTTTAACACGATGATAAACATCCTAACAGATACTGTGCAACGCAATTCAAGTTATAAAACATGCCTTAGGAATATTGTCTATTACAGACACATCCTTTAATAATGTCAATTCGTTATACACTGTAGAAAAATAGTAAAATCAACACCTTCAAAGGGAAATAGAATGGCTTTATCATTCAATCACTATTCGTATACCGGTATTTACTTTTTCAGGCGATACTTCAAGATGCGTGATTGTCCATACCGTTTAGCATAGCAGTATAATGATAATGTGTTTACTTGTTATGCGTCTAATCTACATCAAGTATACGTGTACTCGTAGCGCTATATTATTCCCCATGCCTCCGTTCCACAAAACGATCGTACCGCTACGAGAGTCGTAATGGCGCTGCGATTGTGGATGTGGTACAGACACTGAGTTCGCTAAAATGATGTGGGTGGAGACGGATTTAGAGTAAATAGTAAGGCCCAGAATCTTCTCGAAGCGCATGTATGCCAGCATGTTTTGTATTCCAACTTCCATGAGCGTCGACTGTAATTATTTCCTGGTACTTCCCCCACTAAAAAAAATCGGCATATCAGTGCCAAAACAATCGAGAGATACTAGAAAATATCAGCCAAAGAAACCCATGCGTTATTACGTGTGAAATTACACCAGGCTTTTTTTGTTGTTATTTACACTTTGACTACGGCAATCTTTTTTTGCGAATAAGTTTTAAATAGTGGAGATTTGTGGCTTCCCCCGCTGTTGTCGGGAAGATCTCATTTCCCCTGGAGTAGAAAACAAACACGTAAGAGGACCGATAACAACTGCACCAGTTAGTGAACTATTCAAACAGGGTTGTGCTCTTTTTGTTCTTTAGCTAGTTCGGAAATACAACATGTACGACTCCAATGCTTTGGGCGCATCCCACCAGACAAGTGGGAAACATGGCGTCCTCTTTCTCAGTGAATGTGTTCGTGTAATCAATGTACGACAGGATTAGTCGCCGAGAAGGGGAGCGGAAATATATAGTGTGTGATTAAAAAGAGACCGACTAAATCTAGTTTCCGTAGCTCCTGATGCTAATTTCTGCTCGATAGTTCTACATAATACAATAATTATAATAAGTATAATACCGAGTATATTATTCACCTAAGCGTATTTTCATTTTCAATTGTAATTAAAACATATTTTGTATACCAGTTCACATGTCGTATTCACCTAAACGTGCATGCAATTTTACTTGTCATTAAAACATATTTTGTACATGGGTTGTTTTGTAAAAGTAAGTAGTCAGAAATTGCCAATGGTTTTATGCCTTATGCTATCAGTTAACATGATTGGTGAATCCATTCCTTGACTTAAGATCCATTTTTATAGATCATTAGAGGTAAATCTAATAAATACTTTCTGATTTGGAACCAGATCTTAGTAATTATCACATTATACATACTAACAATACAGTTCGTGTTCTTGATGTTCTATGCAAAATCACATTACAGTCGACAAGTTCCACGCATATTTTAAAAGGACATTGTTAATTTTTTAATAAAAAGAGTGTTTGAAGCCGACGATATTTCGGCAATAATCGGTAACCGTAACGCATCTTTGTCTCAATGTTTGTTTTGTTCCTCGAGTAATTAAGCTACCGAAACCATTACCAAATTCCCAGGTAATTACTTTGTTATTTAGTCAAACAGACAGGCTGTTATTTACAATTCCCACCTCCTTTGTTGTCAGACATTTTACTACTCTCAAGGACAGAACAGAGAATTCCGATGGGAACATAAATACGACAAATTGGTCATCATCTCGCAACCCACACGTCACGGTGCCTCGGCTCTATATCACATGAGAGTTGGTGGAAGAAGCGCCAATGACGCTATCAAGACTTACATTGGTCCTCATAGAGTTCCTGACATACACTGCCGTGATTGCGCGAAGCAGGGGTGTGTATGTATAATATATCGGCGAGAGCTGCACTAATAATAGTATAGGCAAGACAGATGCAAGGGATAAACAGGCACACGTAAATCCAATGTTTACGACACGGGCTCGCGAGGCACGTGCAAGGTAAACAATACACCTGGAACTAATTTAAATACCTCGGCGTATTCCGACACTTGGATGACTGACTCGGTTCTTGCAGAATTCTTCTGCTTTTGTAGAGAACTATATCCTTCCACGACCACATCACCCGGAAATCCTACACAGTTAAACTAGAAGATAAAAACACCAACATAGAATGACATTTCCTGATTCCCTGAAGCCTGAAGGGAATATAGCACATCGCTATATGTTTACGCGTTTAATGTCGTGACATGCATTGCAGATGCGGAAGGAGATGGATTCAGGAGTCTGAATAGGTTCACGTACCTATGCCGTGATGTTGGGAATACTAGGAATGCTGTACATCATCGTCATGGATGGAATGTAAAACTATCTCTCTTTTTTTTTATAGGATAACTTTTGTAGCAGCCATGCATGTAGGAGTAGTGTCACTCTCCTTTCCCTGTCAAAGGTAATTCATCAACGTTGAGAAACATTATTAAGAAACTACAAAACATGACATGGACATATTGAGAGAGAAAAAATCATATGTTTCTAATCCATTTGGATCCGCGTCCATTATTTTAGTCATCCAATTTAACGATAAATATATTGTAGGCGTAATTGACATGTCACAGACTGATTTATTGATTGGACAAACATTATAGGAAATATTGCCAGATGAGATTGGAAACATTAATCACACAATATACTATAAGTTTAACGAATATCCTTTAAAAGTAACTGTTAATGATAATGAATATTCCGAAGCAAAGGTACATGTAATTTGTAAGGTAGTGTATTGTCTATGCAAATTAGTCAGCATAAACCGTTCCATTTTGAAAAGTACCTGACGAATACAGCGCAAGGACTGGTCGCTCTGAGTCAGTTAAGAATGTTTCTGAGTGGGTATCGCTGTTCTGTGGCAGGATATTCCGTGAGCTAGCACCACCAGCCTGGGGGAAATCCGGCCTAGTACAACCCAGGCATGTACATACATAGCATTCCAGACGTGATATAAGCGAACCAATCCTGGAAATTGCTTTAAACCCAAATTCAACCAACAAACCAAATCGTCTTCATCTCTTAATACATGTACCTTCCTTTTTAGGTTGTGTCATTTAATGGACATATACATGTAGCTACATTACTCCTACTGCGTTATGTGTTCGCTAATGTTCGCAGACCTACATGATTCAATAATAAATGCGAACAAGAATAACACAAGCCAAAGAAAGTTCATATTAATGTAGAAGCATACATGTAGAATTGACATTAATCTGTATCACTCGATATCTGTCTTGATCGTGTTCTGTACATAATTTAATCAGATAAAAATCATTTGAAGACAAGAATTACTGACATTTTATGCCCCTTTAACATTAACAAAGCCGGATTGAAAATAAAGATAGGCACCGATCGGCTTTTTATTAACATACAAATACAATTTTACAATATTCTTTTAAAATTCGGTTGCTATGACCTCACAGCGCAAATATACTTCAGCTTGTTCATTGACTTCACAGTAACAACTTTTATGACGTGCTAATTTTCTTCTTAAATGATTTTAAAAGTATACTGTGGTAAATAGAATCTCCATCTCGTGTCTTTTATTCCCGCTGTGACGTAAAAGAATAGATCACTCGCTCTTGTCTTTTTATACCTATCTTATTTAAACTCTCGGCAAACTTCGGATTGTGGTTACTTTTACCAACTTGTAGGATAATACTGATAATATCAAAAGACACGAGGTGGATGTTCTGTATATTATCTAAATAAAAAGTCCGATATATCGAATACAGTTAACATTCTCAATGTAATACATATTCTGTCTACAGACTCTTAGACTTACAGTTAACCCTGTCATTGTAATACGTATTCTGTCTACACACTCTAATACTTACAGTTAACACTCTCATTGTAATACGTATTATGTCTACACACTCTTACACGTACAGTTAACACTCTCATTGTAATGCGTATTATGTCTACACACTCTTACACTTACAGTTAACACTCTCATTGTAATACGTATTCTGTCTACAGACTCTTATACTTACAGTTAACACTCACATTGTAATACGTATTATGTCTACACACTCTTACACTTACAGTTAACACTCTCATTGTAATACGTATTCTGTCTACACACTCCTACACTTACAGTTAACACTCTCATTGTAATACGTATTCTGTCTACACACTCTTACACTTACAGTTAACACCCACATTGTAATAAATATTATGTCTACACACTCTTAGACTTACAGCTTACACCATCATTGTAATACGTATTCTGTCTACACACTCTTAGACTTACAGTTAACACTCTCATTGTAATAAGTATTCTGTCTACACACTCTTAGACTTCCAGTTAACACTCACATTGTAATACGTATTCTGTCTACACACTCTTACACTTACAGTTAACACTGTCATTGTAATAAGTATTCTGTCTACACACTCTTAGACTTACATTAACACTCTCATTGTAATACGTATTCTGTCTACACACTCTTACAGTTAACATTCTCATTGTAATACGTATTCTGTCTACACACTCTTAGACTTACAGTTAACACTCTCATTGTAATACGTATTCTGTCTACACACTCTTACACTTACAGTTAACACTCTCATTGTAATACGTATTATGTCTACACACTCTTACAGTTAACATTCTCATTGTAATACGTATTCTGTCTACACACTCTTACACTTACAGTTAACATTCTCATTGTAATGCGGCTTCTGTCTACACATTCTTATACTTACAGTTAACAATCATATTGTAATACATATTCTGTCTACACACTCTTACACTTAAGAACTAGCGGGTTCTCTTTCAAATTGCAATGGCCTGTGTTCAGTTATACGAACACAGCCCCACAGTTTCCATAGTTAGAAATGTTCGCTGTTCTCCCTATGTGTGTCTGTAATTGTATGTCGGTTATACTTTTTGTTGGGCCTATTCCTGGTTAACCTTATTATCCGCACGTTAAAAGGATAAGGTTCAATCAATACAATGTACAATTGCAATGGCCCATTCATTACCTCATTGTGAAAGGGCATGCTTGTGAAATTGGTATTTAAATTTTAACTGGTTTATATTTAATGATAATACGGTCAAATATCGAGGGACCTAGTCCTTGGGCATTGAAGGCTAAAATGTCGTGCTAAGCTTGTATAGTTTTATGAATTGCAGGATTCAAGTAATGGACATAAACCTTCAAATAAATCAAATATTTTTTCTCCGTGGATCATGTTGAACATTTCAGGATGACATTCTCATCCAGGACATTCAAATTGGAATAATGTTTGCCATCAACCGGTTGAATGCATATAGCCCGAAGACTTTATATTCCAAAGGGAATGCAATAAACGATATACGAATGAAAAAAGTACTATAGCGTTTTTAATAAGACAAACGTTCGTATAAGATGAATGAGTAGCACACATGTTTTTATGTTCAATTATACATTGAAAAGCACATGCGTAGAAATTCATTAATGTAAACGCTCAGATAAGATTCAAATTCACCTATTATCAGTCTCACGGGTCAATTGGTAGTTTCATCAACTGTTCTCTTGATGTGATTCATTGCGCTGTCGTCGTCAACAGCTATCGCAAGACCTAGTGAATAATTGACCAAGTGGATTATCGGAACAATCATTTGGGACCTATATCTGAATTTTATGCAAGCAAAGTATTATATTTAGAATAAACTACTGCAAGGTTCAATCACGAGCACAGCATGGTCACCACACTTAGCAAGGCATGGCATCGGTGCTATGGCTTTGATGTGAAACCAATGCTCATGAATACATTAACATCCCGACGAGAAGCCATACGGGGATGAGACGTGTACATTTCTGCGTGATTTCATGAAGTGACTCGTTAGCGAAACGTAAAAATATGATTTGACATGAAATGGCTCCAAATCCCCACGTCAGAGCGTTAAATGATTACAAGCAATATGATACCATTTGGGAATATTTTCAAAGATATAGCAGTTACAATAAATCTGTGTACTTTAGGAATCTGGTATCTGGCTCTTGAAGTGTACCTAGAATCTATAGATGTTTGGACATTATTCGTTATTAAAATAATAGAAAGGTAAATTTATATGTCTAAAATGGCAAGTGGCCCTTAAATAATGTTGTTGAGTATAGTAACAATATCGTAATCAGCCGGTGGTAGTGCAGTGGGAGAACGTTGGACTTCGGAGCCAAAGGTTCCAGGTTCAAATCCCTCCCCGGATGCCCGGCATCAATGTTCGCGAAAGTTATATTTCTGACGCGATATTGATAACATGCGCTGTCCTTAGAGTGGCAATGCAATTATCATCCTTGGTCTTGTCAATACCAGCCGATGCTCGCAGGTTTACTGCAACATACAGCGCTACAGATGTTTCAGGTTTCCTCCTGCCCTAAACTGACAAGCCGTGATATATGTGAAATAATCTTGGAAAAAAAGAAGCAAAACACATTGAGTATACCGGATATTTGCCAATGCCGTATCTTTTGACAACATGCTCACGTCCATCCATTTCGGAAATGCCCTGTTTGCAATCATGCGCAGCACCAGTGGATGAAATGACGGGTTCAAAGTTGCTAATTCACCTCATCTAGAAGATGTCGCATATTCGGAGCTTCCACAACCCGACCCCACGTACAGTGTATATAGATACTATATGTTGCCCATCGTTGACATATCTAGGTATATCTACTTTTCATGACCCCTCAAACGTACCAGAGAGGATTGTACACAAATCCAGTGTTGTAACTTATTTGGTATTTCTTGAAGGAGAAGGGCAAATCATGCATTTTCAATGTATCCGGCAACAAATTATCCGTGATTATTTAGGTAATATCTCTCTCTCTCTCTCTCTCACTGTCTTCCCCTCTCTATGTCTCTCTCTCTCTATCTCTATCTGTCTCTCTCATCATCCTCGTACATGACCCAATTCAACCGGAAATGGAGCAGTTGTTTGGACTAATAGATGTAGTAGTTCATATAACCACTGGATTAATTAAAAGATATTCCTTTGATGACTTCCATGTGTAAGGTAGTCCAAATATGCGATTTCACGAGGATGTATTGAGTGCAATGGAGCTGATAATGGATGCACGATTATAAACACCCAAAGCTGTTCTCAAAGGTCAATGAGATTTAATCACTTTTCCTTTAATGTCTTAAAAGATAATGCAAGTTCCCCAAGGCATGTTTCAGAGATTAACTAGGATGTTTCATTGGCTGATATGGTAACATGTTAGTCAACACTTAAAACATTAAACCTTTTCGATTGATTTAGCCACATGACTTCAATAATGCATTCATTGAAGATAATGTTAACCTATTAATGTTTAGCATCCTAGTGAAATATGTGATTTTGTACGGGCGTTGGTCAATGAATTTCAAAATCTAGTATTTTCTTCGACCATACGGACATATAAAACACTAACAATTCACAATAGTACAGTATATGAAGTACATATATGTATCTATGCAATTAATGTCAAGTACTCAGAAGGCATCCAGTTTCTTTCTATATTATACACACTCCTCATTACCGACTTCCTGTAGGAGACGACATAAATCTGATGTAACTTTAACTTCAACCTTAGCTATAGGCTATATAAAGTTATGGTAACCATACAATTAAAACGCTTGGGTGCAGCATAACTCAGAATCCTGGAATAATTTGTAAGATAATACTGATGACATGCTACATTCAACTTCATCATTGTGTTATTTATGCATTAGAGAGCAAAACAATCTTCAAGACTGGAACATTACATGCACAATTTGTACTCAAATGTCTATCATAATGTCTTTATTCAGAAATGTTTCGTGCAAGATTTTAGCTTCTTGATGCAATTGAATTCAGTAGGACGCAATGGTATCACATGTTGACAAAGGAGTCTAACACAAACAGCATGAACTACTATAATTATACACGGAAACGATGACAATTGAACAGACAACACAATACATGGAGTAGTAAATTACCAGAATGTGTAACTATGTTGTTGTTTTTAAAACATTTTACTGACAAACCTATCAATGGATGGGTAAAAGTGACACAGCTCACGAGACCCGCATGCCTTTAATATACAAAATATATAATTAAATAACTAAATGTACAATGATTGGTTTGACAGAACATGTACCGTGGAGAAGTGTGGTTGGGGGTGGGTGGTTTTGGGTGGGGATAAGGAA
>JAUTBT010072843.1:0-13536 GCA_032361225.1 Lepetodrilus schrolli
CCATTCTATTTTCTCTATATGAACTAGATCTCTATAATAATGATAATAATAAATAAAC
Organism: Lepetodrilus schrolli; assembly: GCA_032361225.1. Classification (NCBI taxonomy): domain Eukaryota; kingdom Metazoa; phylum Mollusca; class Gastropoda; order Lepetellida; family Lepetodrilidae; genus Lepetodrilus; species Lepetodrilus schrolli. The sequence continues at coordinate 59 of JAUTBT010072843.1, forward strand.
TCTGGGGTACATCTTTATAGCTGATAACAGTACAGCATGTACAAGTCATATTTATCAGCAAACCTGTATTATTTTAGTAACTTACATCTGCTTCCCCAGCGCAACCAACTGCATGCAAATGACCTGTGACCTTTGACAGAAACGCCTGCATTCGTAGTTGGACTTTGTGTTCATGGGGTTGTGTTTGTTGTAGGTGCAGAATCACTAAATGCCTTTTACATACTGAGAACAGTCCTCGAATTAATTAGGGTGATCTCTGCGAGTGCATCACTGTTAATCTTTTGTCAAAACACTTTCCTACTTTCGTAGAATTTCGTCTGCTGCCAACTTAGTTTAGCTTACATTGTTATATTTTCCTAGAACGATGTAATTGTACTTGAAAAATGATGGTGATTGTTAGATACCATCAATTCACTCGTGTATCAATGACGGATCTGGCAATACTTCACCAAGATGATCAGCATGGCTCTGTCGCAGAACATTTTCAAATTACTTCGCTTATCGGCTGTTTCCCTAGCATACAGACACCATGTTCACACAAGACTGATTCTGCCTTGGTCCATGACAAATATTTCCCGTGATTCTGTACTAATTAGTTTAGTTCTTTGACATTTAACTGAAAAAAAATGTCCGGAAAGGGGTATGTTCCAAGGTAGATTAGTCTAATAAAGGGAGATAACACATTTCTGAGGACTATAAACTGCTCTGTTGAATGTTATTGTTTTTATTTGTGCCAGAATTGTCACCATTTGCCATTACCATCCAACAGTAATAATTTGTATCCATTCTATTCAACATCGATAGAATAATTTGAATATTTTGCCCCAGCAAGTGCCAAATGAGCTGCAGAACCCTTGACTCAATCTGTATTTTTCTATTGTCTTCTAAGCACTGGAGGCTGAAGGAGATCTGGATGGAGGAGCTGTGTTCCAATTCAAGACGACCAAGAAAGCTGGACGGATGGCTATTAAAGGTACCCTGGAAGTTATTCAATTTAAAAAAATGTAAACAGTATTTATTTGTAAAGTCTGGGATTCATGAACGGCCGACTTAAGCAAATTTCAGGGACATGATAAGATACTTGGTACACTTGACTAAGGAGATGTCATTGATTTCCATAAAATTTAATTTATTGAAGCGCATTAAACGCATACTATCACAGATTATTATTGCCGCAATTGACCAAATACAAGTTGGAAATGCAAAGCATATTCAATTAGCGTACGTATCATCGTATTTGTGTCGCAAAAATGCCTTCCATCTATCTACGGCACAGAGAAATCCCTTGCAAATTGCTACACCAAATAATGCAAATGGCGTATATCTTTGCTGTGAGGAGCTTATTGCAGCAATGTTGAACAGCAATTCAGTCACACACACTGCTGAGGAGCTCGACATATATGCTTTGTTCGTAGCTATAGACATTAAACATTTTATAAAATATGAAAATATTGAAAACCAGTGGGATATGCTGAAAATGTAGCCAGTTACTTGTGTAGAGACATCAAACGTACATACTTTCAGATAAAAATGTGTTTGACCATGAAATATGTAAACAAACCCTTTAAATTAACCACTTAAACATTTCTTACTATAAGAATTATATACTATGTAGTTATATACTATATAATTATATTATTATTATATATTCTAAGAGTTACCTTGCAGCAATTTTTTTTGTATAAAAATGTACGGTCCCTTTCATAATGAAAATAGCATAGTATTGAAACACAAAATTACCTTTGTCATGTGCATAGTAGGAATGTGAAATTTCAACAAAGTAATTTGGATATATATTTTTCTTTTCGTAAACTTAGCCAGTCATCATTTATTATTATTATCAGATAATGAACAGTTCTCAGTATTTTATTTGCTCTACAGCATTTAAAAAAAAAATACCACGAAATCGTACCATTTAAAATCTCCCATGAACCACCACAGTCCCACACAATCTATGAATGAATTAGTGCTTTACATCGCAACGGGAATATTTCATGAGTGATAGAGATGATGAGAATTAAAGTAATTATATTATAAATAAAAAAGGGCATTTGTAAAGCTGTGTTCTATACAACAACATGCTCAAACCACCCCAATTTAAGAAGAATGATTATGGCTATAAAGGATATTTTAAAAGTATTCTTTTAGCATAAATATAAACATTGTTAAAGGCATACAATCACGGTTTGTTGACATTATTACATGGTCAAACATTTTTACCTGAATGCATGTACATTTGATTTGTCTACACAAGTATATTGGGCAACAAGCTACATTTTTCACATGCCCCACTGGTTTTCAATATTTTCATGTTCTATTTTATTTTTGGATATTTTATCCTGTGATAAAAAATGCAAAACTATGGAAAAAATATGAAAATATTGAAAACCAATGGGACCTGTGGAAAATGTAGTTTGTTGATATACATGTGTAGACAAATCAAATGTATATATTTTCAGCTAAAATATGTTTGACCATGAAATATGTCAACAACCTTTGATTGTATGCCTGTAATATATGTATGGTATAGCAACAATAATAATACTTAACTTCCCATGCCTACATATATCTCTCCTCCTGTGATGGGTGAGGGAGCATGTTTGATCTGTTTATGCATGCTTTCACATAAATTATCTCAAATTATCTTTAATCTTAATTTCAGCCACAGAGGCTAGGACACCCAAATCAGCTAAGAGGCAAGGTCAAGGTCAAGAGGAATCACCACCACAAACTCCAAAGGTCATACAAAGAAACAAAGGAACTTCTCGGAAAGATGGAACAGGTAATTCTAATAGTAATTAGAACAGGAAATATTACTTATTTCAATTGTTTACATTATTAGATGGAAAAATATGAACATTGAAAATGATTGAATTTTACAGGCTTTCCTGCTGATCCATGGAACTCTGTAGATTTCTTTGTCTGGAGTCCGATTTATTTGCACTGGACTTGGTTTTGGGCCGGCTGCCTGAGCTCATTTTCTGCTAAAATCACATTTCTTTTCGTAAACTTTGCCAGTCATCTCAATGTGCATTATTCTCTCATTCAGAGAGTCAACTGATAGGGGAAATCCTAGATTTCTAAACATTCGCCGCAAAAAATAGCGTATTTCTACCTATATTTTTGCTTAAATTATACTCGACCTTTACCTCTGTTACACATTTGGGCCGCCATCTTGGTTGTTTATGTAGCAGGGTATCTGTTTTAACACCCAAACATACACTCGCCCAAACATTACATAAAAATATATAAACACAAAAATATATTCCATTATTTCATTATCTCTTATTATTTATCTCTATACTTATTTATACTGTACATCTATCTATCTATATCTATCTATCCATATCTATCTATTTTCAACTCTTGAAATAAAAGCCTTCTCTCTAGACTTCTCTCGGGGCGGGTGGTAGCGCAGTGGTAGAACAGTTGGACTTCGGAGCCAAGGGTTCCAGGTTCAAATCCCGCTCCGGCGGCCCGGCATCAATGTTCGCGAAAGTTACCTTTCTGACGCAATATTGATAGGATGCAATGTCTATAGAGTGGCAATGCAGTTATCATCCTTGGTCTTGTCAGTACCAGCCGACGCTCGCAGGTTTACTGCAACATTCAGCGCTACGGATGTTGCTCGTTTCCTCCTGCTGTAAACTGACAAGCCGTGATATAATTGAAAGAAACTTGAAAGTGGCTCTAAACACCAATTATAATTTTGTTTAAATATAACAGAATCCCTACTGTCCATGCAGTATTCAGACTATTTAAAACATGAATTAAAAAACTCAATTCAGTATTTCATATTCAAATTTATGAAACGTGATAGCACAATGGTATATTACAATTATCTTTTAAAACAAACAAATATCACAACAATAATCAACCCCTGCATTCTCATATGGAATGATACAATGATAAGCCAGCTTGGAGTTTCAAATACGGTACGCAAAGAAAACGTGCGAGTGTGTCAAAGGTGAAAGCACATGAACAACAACTGTCCGAGTCGCTGTAGAGCTAATAATGTGTTTATCATCTATTTTGCACTATGTGTTTCCTGAAACCACTGTAAAGTATTCTGGTGGTTGTGATAAGCATATTAAGACCATTGTACTATACTATAATGTGACTTTACCTTTGACATGCATATGCGTATTCTGTGTGTATTTGAAACTTCAAGCTGGCATAATTGGCAACGATTTTTTTAATACTTCAGTAAATTACTACCCGATCTCGTCAGATTGCTAAATGAACTAATAGTGTGTTTCCGCTGTACTATCTTATTGAAAATAGCTTTGTGAAAAGGAGATCATTTTGTTATGGATAAGCTCCCAACTCAATGTTATACATGCATGCATACAATAATAAAACAATATCATTTTTACTCACACCATCAATGGCACATTTACATTTCAAACAGTGTTGTGTCCTCCCCACATACTAGGAGTATGATATCCTGTCTTTACAATAGCTTTCTGGAAGGTAGCATACTGTTGTGGATAGGCTCCTAATTTAATTTACGGATTTTTCTGTGATAATTTTGGCTCGGGCTGTCGAAAATATAAATAAATATAATTTGATATTTTGGCAATACAGTCGAGTCCAATATCAAAATAATAATAATAAAAATTAAGAATGATCGGTTGACAGAAAATAAATACAATATATAATATCAATATATAAATGTAATTGTTAGAAACATATCAATTATTCACATTTGAACATCTCGATTGCACTATTATTTTCAAAGTCCTGCTTGTCAATATCAGTAATTATGATAAATTAGACTTTTCTTATACATATTTACCAGTAACAAATGAAATTGGCTTCGACTTTTGTCTCAACCATCGTCCTAACTCGTTATACATGTATTAAAAGTTACAGCTCTTGTAATGCAATAGTATTCTGTGAAACAGAAATCTTAACAAGACATTTATTCTCTGAAATTTGTATAAATGTTGGGAGCATGTGCATGCTTACAGAGAACTGATATTTAACAACAATCTATCATGACTCTAATTAGTCTTCATACATCAAGTCCATCCATCCCCAGTCATCACAAATATGTAACACATTCGTACATCTCTCCAGCCAGTCACTTCGTACCAGATCACACATCTCCACCTTTCAAATACTCAAGCTAAGAAGCCACAATCATAGCCCCCATCTCACAAGCCTGCTCAAACAATCATAGCCCCCCCACCCCCCACCATCTCACAACCCTGCTCAAACAACCAACAGAAATTCACCTCACCAACCCCTACAGCAACAGTTTACATGGTGGTGCCCACAGACTCACCCCCTACCCTACAACTCATCCCACCTACCCCCTTGCCAACCCTTCCCATGTCACCCACAGACTTACCCCCACCCTACACTCATACAACCCCCAGAAACGCACATACAACTACCCAATCTCCCCCCCCCCCCCGCTAATACTGTCCCTATTGCCGAATTAGAATGCAACCCCACCATGGCAAGATCTTTGTCCACTTTGTCCAATTGCTTTTCCTTCAGAAACTCCTCCTTTCCTATAGTATCTACATTTTCTGTTATACAAACACTCCCTCGCCCATCCCCTACACTATCCACATCACCCCTGCTCATTCTGTCACCCCACGGAACCACACCCCCACAGATTGTGAGATCGCCATCCTATCCACCTTCCTCTATTTCCATAGTACAACCACCCCTCCCCCACGCATCCTACAACCTACTGATACTGCCCCCACCCACCAACACAGAATCCCGCCCTGCCCCGCCCATTGTGAGACCTCAGTCCTATCCGTCCTCCTTCAGAAGCTCCTCGTCGTCCTCCATAGCGGCATCACCGTCTTCATCTTCGTCCTCAATGTCCTTCACCGTGCCCTTATCGTCCTTCTCATCTTCATCCTCCTTCTTTGATTCATCCTTCTCCTCTTTTGGGAACTTCACATTCTGAAAGGACGACCAGATTTTTAACTGTTTCATCGTCAGATGTCAGATTCTCGACCAACAGGGATTGATGTATTTGTTTATTAGCCGTGTCCACTGGATATCTCAGAAATTAAATGTAGAAGACCTATCAGTTATGATTGGAGGATTAACTCGCTCCATGCTGAAGGCAACCAGATATGCCCTAACGAGCAGTTCCTGTGTCTAATCCTGCAGGGAAAGGGTTAAAGCTAAAGCTCGTGACTTACCACATTAATTTCATGAGGGAAAGATAATCTGTAATCTCTTGTACCGAGTGGGTTATTGTTTATTTGCGTTGCACCGGAAATCTTTCACCCATCCGCAACGATTAATATTTAATTATACCATAGTTGGTTTCACCAAGACAGAATAGTCACCCAGACAGAAAACACACAGTCACCCAGACAGATAACTCAGGTACACAGGGAATAGTCACCAAGACAGAGTGAGTGAGTTATAGTTTTACGTCACAGCAGGAATCTTTCACCCATACGCGATGATTAATATTGAATTATATTATAGTTGATTTCTTCAGACATAGAATAGTCACCAATACAGAGAATTGTCCAGACAGAGAACACACAGTCACCCAGACAGGGAATAGCCACCCAGACAGAGAACACAAGTCACCCAGACAGAGAATAGTCATCCAGACAGAACACAGTCACCAAGACAGAGAACACACAGTCACCCAGACAGAGAATAGTCACGAAGACAGATAATAGCCACCCAGACAGAGCATAGTCATAAAGACAGAGAATAGCCACCCAGACAGAGAACACAGTCACCAAGACAGAGAACACACAGTCACCCAGACAGAGAGCACACAGAAAGCCAGACAGAGAACAGTCACCAAGATAGAGAATAGCCACCCAAACAGAACACACCTTCAGTCTCTGGTAGTGCGCCCAGGTCATGCAATGTTCAATGGTGGCCTCCTCTCTGGCCTTGAAGAACTTCCGGCACAACTCGCAGTAAAAGCCGCTCACAGGCTGAATGTACTTCCTCCCTGTGTAAACATCAGGTCCCGAGATTATGATTTCCATAAAATTAAATTCATTGAAGCGCTGTAAATTAACCACTTGGACGTTTCTTACCATAGTAATTATATTGTATACTATAAGAGTTATCTTGCAGCAGTTAAATTTGAAGAAAAATGGTCCCTCTGATAATGAAAGTAACAGTTTTGAAACAGAATTCCCTTTGTCATGTGCATAGTAGGAACTTTTGAAAAGTAATTTTGAAAATATATATTTTATTTAGACAAAATTTACAAATGGTAAAATATATTTGTGAGAGAGTTGCTTTAAATCATACTGATTCTGGACCCAGAGTGGTGTTATATTGACTGCGCTCTCGCAAATCTGATACTATGCACAACAATTTACCCCAGTTTTCATAATAAACAATTGTTCACATTACTGAAAATTGCTACCACTTACCTATGACTGTGTTTTCAACAAACTTGGGGAAACTTCCCTGTACAGAGTAGAGCAGAATATCATTACTGTTATCAGATGTACCCATGTTAATAAAAGAACTAAATATTGCTGAGAAACTACATAGTTTCATTTAATACTTTACTGGGTGACAAATTCAGGTTGAAAATAAACAAACAGCTCCAAGTTGTCAATGTTAAAAAATCTGGGGTTTTTTTTTTGTTTGTTTTTTTAAATTGGGGTTTAGTCCCGCTTTCAAGATTATTTCACTTATATCACGGCTTGTCAGTTTATTGCAGGAGCAAACCTGCAACATCCATAGCACTGAATGTTGCAATAAACCTGCAAGCACTGGCTGGTACTGACAAGACCAAGGATGATAACTGCATTGCCACTCTATGCATTGCGCATCCTATCAAAATCGCATCAGAAAGGTATCTTTCGCAAACATTGATGCTGGGCTCCCGGATCGGGATTAGAACCCGGGCAAACGTGCTACCATTGCACTACCACCCACCCCTACAGGAATTATCAGTGTCAGAAGAATATGGAAAGGGGACAGGTGGTGGACAAGAGGATGGGGAGGAGTGGGCAAGGATGTGTGGGAAAGGATGGGGGTACAGGAGAGAGTATGGGATGGGGTGGGACAGGAAATGGACCCAGCATGAGGTTCTACCACTGTCCGTACTTACATCTTCAGCTCTTGCATTTTGCACTCTCTTCCTTAGCAGCTTCCGATACTGAAAACAGATTACAAATCGAAAAAAGAAAAAAAAGAAATATTTTTTACCTTATTCTCCTCCTGTGCCTTCTTAGTGTAATAAAGCACTTTGGCTTGTCGACATTTAGCAATGAACTGATTTCGGGCCTGTCTGTATCTGGCCCACAGGTCAGGGCGACCCTTTTCTTTGGCCTTTTTATGGCGTCGAACCTTTGCGATTTGAAGAACTTTCAATTCGGGAGTCATCCACGATGCGTCCTTTGTGGGGAAAAACAAAACTGATGCAATGAGGGTATTCCCACCCTATGGGGTGCATCAGTAGTGTCTATTTATTATTATAATATTGGCGGAAAATTTAATATTTAAAAAATTTTTGTTTTTGTTCTACTGTGTTTGAAATTAGTTAAGCAATGAACCAACAACCAAAAGCAATTTTAGAAAACTACACAAACATTATTGGAAAGTTACCAGCCCTGTATATAATGTACTAATCTCATCGTCTGTGGTTCTACTATCAGAAATGTAAAAAATTCGCTAGATACGAAATCAGGCCTAAAAGAAAAATGATTAATTATCAATTATCAGAGAAACAGTTATATGATTGTGTAATCTAATTTCCTGGATAGGTGATGATGCAAGTTTATAGAAACTTAAGATATCATCATATTGTATCAATATGTATTACGGTAAGACTACACAATGTTTTGTATCGTTTACTCTAAGTACATGAACTAGGGAAAAGCAACAAAACCAGCAGTGAGAAAGTTAATCAACTGTAGGTAGCTTCTTAATAAAAACATTTATTAAAGGCATACAATCACAAATATTAATGCTCGTTTTGGACTAGTTCTTAGTTACAACGACAAGACCAAGGATGATAACTCCATTGCCACTCTACAGACAGCGCATCCTATCAATATCGCGTCAGAAAGGTAACTTTCACGAACATTGATGCTGGGCCCCCGGGGCGGGATTTGAACCTGGAACCTTGACTCCGAACTCCAACTGTTCTACCACTGTGCTACCACCCGCCCCGTAAATTCCTATCACAACATGGAAAATTAGCATTAGAAAATAGCAAATTCCAATGACGAAATATATAAAGTTCCCAGTGCTGGCTAGAGCTAGACACTGGTACATGTATTAAGTACCTGTATAGGAATACTGCCACTGCCACACATGGGATCACAGACAACCTCCCCGGGCTGGATCTGGCACATCCTGCAGAGATACATCTGTATTACAAACACGTACACCATAGCAGTACTCTAGGATTGCCTAGAACGATACTGATATATGAATACACACTTTAATTTAAATTTAAAATATAGAAACATAATATTTGTTTTTAACTTTAGTAGTATTCGGCCATAGAGCCACTTGTTTTCAAGACTATTTCACTCACAGCGTATCAATTTATGGCAGAATAAAACCTGCAACTCATGTAACACATAGTGTTGCAGTTAATGCAAGCACCAGCTGATACTGACAAACTACGAATACAAAAATCAATAAATACATTACATCCAATGATATGTAATTTTTTAAGATTTTTCTGCCAGGTACTCAGGGTGGGGGAACACCCAAATCCTGCCGTACCTGAGCATGTTGTAGGCGATGGTGGGTCTGAGCGTGGTGGCGCCAAACACGGTGATGTTCCGCTTGTGGAGACTTTCCTTGGTGAGGCCGATGCCCACGGCCACCTCATTGCCGTCGATGTGCAGCATCACCTCGATGTTGAAGTTCTTCATGTCCACGTTCCAGCCGAAGTACTCCTGAACTGCGCCGCCGAAGTTGGCCGCGGCACACATGGAATCGAAGCTGTGGTTGTCGCCAACCCTGTTGCACGTGACTCTGAAGGCTGGCATCAGCGGGTCGTGGGCGACAAGCTTCGGCTTAGGATTGGGGGAGGTCGATTCCTGAAAATGCAAGATGTCTACAGAGCTTTTAGTGAATTGGGTACAGTACCCAGTACATTCACAATTAATTGGGAATTATCAATTTTAGTTGGGTATCAAAATAAATAATATCCCTGCAATAACTTTAATTGGGTATTGATGCCTTCATATGCATTGCAATTTACACTAGAAACTCTTGTCATACTCTCATTTGTGCAACCATTTCCATACTAGTTCTTATTGAAAGCCTGCTATGATGTACATGTACTTAATGTAGTACAGTAGTACTGTAAAACTGAATATGTCAAACAGAACATGTGAATCGCCTACTTGAATTCAAGAGGAAATGTGCCGATATTTTATGCAAATACGCAGCTTATCTAGAGCTCCGATGTCTACCATGAAATTTGAACTGACATAACTGTTTTCTGGAACAAAATCCAATAGAATAATGCTAAGCTTGCCATACAATGTCATAACATCCCTAACTCCTTTATAATAATGAGATACATTACTACTATTGAAGAAAGGTATTAAAGTATCGACACGAGAAAAATGGCAATAATACAAATAAATATTGCGGCCCCCATTGGACTATTGAAAAGGAAATCGGTATTTCCTGAAAATATATCAGAATTTAGCAAATCACATACTGGTTGCTGTGGAGATGTTGCTGGTAATTCTTCCTGAGGATTGACTGAAAAAGCAGCAGGAGACTCTTCTGTGACGGTTGGTCCTTCCTGGTGACTGGATGGCTGTGGCTGGAATCCCTCGGGATCGACACTGGACGACATCTCCAGACCAGCTGACTCTGGCGGAGGTTCCTCGGAACTAACCTGTGATGGATGTTTCTCGGCAGGCGTCGACAAGTCAGATTCAGTTTGGTCCGCAGATTCTTCGTGCTTGTCCACATCCATCGGAGATTCACTGCGTTGGTTATTTTGAGCATCGCTGTCAGTCTCGACACAAGGCCTGCCGGACTGAATAATGTCTTCGTCTACAACAGGCTTTTCTGGATCAGGTTCCAAGGAAATGTCCTTGATGTTGGCGGTCAGTTCAGCTTCACATGTTTGTGTGTTTAACACAGGATTCACTGTATTCTCCATATTCTTCTTCAATTCGTGATCAGATTCTGCATCACTGAACTGATGTTCAACGATGCGATTGCCATGGTTATTGAAGTTAATGCCACATCCTATGTTAGTGTTGTCCTGAATATGTCGACCTTCATCTCCAATGTACTGAAGGTCAGGGAGCTGACCACGATCTCCAGATCCATTTCCAAGCTCAACGTGGTCAAAGTTGCTCTTCTTCTCTTCTCTCTTACCCTTCCCATCTTTTCCTTTCTTGTCGCCTTTCCCGCCATACTTGTTTCCTCTCCCACCGAACTTGTCTCCCTTTCCAGACTTGCCCTTCTTGTCCTTGACCTGCTTCTTGGGCTGGTTCACCCTGGAAGTCAAGAATGGTTCATTGAAGATGACGTTCTCCGAGATTGGGGCAGAGTGGATTGGGTGGGGGAAGGTGTAAACTTGTTTCCATACTGTCAGGCCTCGGTCCCAGTCGACATCACGGACAAGGTCACGGAGATGTCCCATGCACTCCAGCTTTATGAAACATAGAAAATAGATATAGGATGATCAACAGGTTAGTTAGTTAATTTGGTGCTTAACGTCGCAGCGGGAATCTTTCACCCATATGAGACGAGATCAATAGAAAGTAGGCTTGACACTAAGGATCATCCACAGGCTAACAAGTGAGCTAGCCCAGATTAACAAGCCCTTTAGCTACAGGACAAGCAATTTCATGTCCGACAGGACACAAGAGCAAGTGCCTCAAAAAGTTAAATGTAGAACCCTGCTAAAGTGCAAAGCATACACATTTGACGCAATCTCTTGAAGCAAATGACTCGTAAAATGTATACATTGAGGATAACAAAAAAAATATGCAAACTTAATAGTAATACTATATTAAGTGAAATATGTGTCATAATTTTGTTTTGAGGGTCATTTTGACTCCTTAATTTGTCAGCTTGCACTAAGTTGGGCACATCTACTGCTTCTAACCTGATCTTTGGGCAATGCCATGTTCTTCCGGGTCGTCATCATCACACGGATATTGTCCACACATCCTAGCTCCAGTACCTTCAGGACACAAGTATACGTTTATTAGAGAAGTCTAAAGTTTGTGGCCAACTTTGTCACATAATAATAGTAATATCGGATAGTTTATTAAAAAATAGTCCATACAATTCCTTTGGCCATTGATGACCTGCAATATTTGTTGCGTTATTACTACGACCGTTCACGCACGTATGTTTAGACAATGTCACTAATAATGCATCAATATGGCCAACACGAAAACTGTGTACATACAAATGAAAACACGAAAACTGTGAACATTTAAATGGCGTACTTTTTTTACGTCTTGTATTGGGATTGTTGCTACTACTTTCCCTCTTGCAGCACGAGCTGTTACATTAAGTTTTTCTTCCAATTCCTCTCTTGCCGTTTGCTCAAAACCAGTTGCCACTGTTGCTTCTATTTCACACGTGTCATTGTTTTCATTTTCACCGACAGTCACATTTTCTGTGGTAGTCGCCATCTTGCGAGTGCCTGATTAAAACTATTTTCTAGAAAACTATTCAAGATATCTGAACGGTCTTTGAACGGTACTCTTTGAACTATCTATATTTATGCGATCTATACATTATTTAGTTTCGACTGTCTTAGGGAAACTATTTTATTTTAAACGCAACATTCACCTCACATATAATTTAACTGTAAATACGTTTGTCAGTGGCAAATTCGGAGGTGAGGGGGTGTGTGGTTGGTGACGCCGCCCCCTAAAAAGTATTTTAAAATATACATTAGACTATCCATAGTCTCAGAAGGTTAAAGTAAATCAATAATATATAAAATATGAAAGGAGGCCCTGACATTCTTTACCTCCTCCAGTAATCTAGACTTGCTTAACTGTTCTAGGGGATATTTTGAATATGAGTATTTTGGTGAGAACAGGGTGTGACACAGATTAAATATACATGTATTTAATATATTTCGGTTTAAATATACTCTATTTATCTATATTTTAATATTGTGCTTGAACCTGTACAAAATCAGCCATAAGAACAAAAGCTAGTTACATTTTAGAGGTATTCCTGGATTCTCCCCTGTATTTCTATGTCATAATCATGTAACGTTAACCTCGATGCTACAGTTGTTACGTAGAGAGTATGTGCCTGTTGGTTAATAATTTCGTTTTACTCAATCATGTAGCCTATCTATAATAAATAAATGCATGTTTATATAGATGTTTTAACTGAAACACGATGTTCTTTAATGATGACATATCACAATTATACATTATTATACTGCTTTTTATGTTAAGGCATGGATGCTTAACGGTTGGAGATGGGAGAGGGAGAGAGAGAGAGAGAGAGAGAGAGAGAGAGAGAGAGAGAGAGAGAGAGAGAGA
>JAUTBT010072854.1:0-13536 GCA_032361225.1 Lepetodrilus schrolli
TTGTCGCATTTATGTCTAAAAGCTTGAGGTCGCATTAAATTAGTGACGCATTAATTTCCTGATTTACAGTATATGTTCTTTGCTGTGGAGGTAAATAATATAGTTGCATATGGCAAATGGTGTCGTGTTGCAAAGATCTCTGATTTAGATGAACATTACCCAAATAACAGTTAGTAGCAACCCACCCAGCTGCATCTTGGCTGGTGACTCCGGCGGGATCCAGAAGAGAATTAGCGTGATAGAGGTAAGCAGCACACAGGGCAGTATCAGGATGTAGTTATAAAGAATGGCGCTCCGTTGGAATATCAGTGTGAAAGTCAGGTCGACGAACGGCTCAGGACAGCAGGAATATCTATTGACATTGCGTTTTGCAGGCACGTCTATAATCTTCCACGAGTTACTTGTGACATATTGAGTTAGATCAATGAAGTCTTTGCCTCCAAAAAAATCAATGTCCACCTTGTAACCGTCGTATGTCCACGATCCAAACTTCAACTTGCAGGTCTGTACATCAAAGGGGAATTTGGTAACATCAATAGGACAGGAACTCCGGTACACCGCCTGAGGCATCCACAGGATATAGCCGTCACTGTGGAACACACACAGTACCTTTCTTTGTTCCTCCAGACGATAGTCAGCACTGGTAGAACACGACAGGAAACGTTAATACACGGACTGTGATGGCAAGTATTGACAATACCGTACTGGAACCATTCATTAACCGAATTGTATTCAAATTCAAACACATGAAGTAATGTGTACATTGATCATTGGGGGCGGGTGGTAGCGCAATGGTAGAACGCTGGATTTCGGAGCAACGGTTCCGGATTCAAATCCCGCCCCGGGTACCCGACAATGTTCGCGAATGTTACCTTTCTGACGCGATGTTGATAGGATGCGTTATTATCCTTCATCTGTCAGTACCAGCCGGTGCTCGCAGGTTTACTGCAACATTCAGCGTTACGAATGTTGCGGGTTTCCGCCTGCCCTAAACTGACAAGCTGTGATATAGTAGATAGTAATTACTATTCTCATCGTACACCTACTTATTGACAAATTGGGAGTGTGATATGTGGTTTTTCGTACTTTCCGGCACATTGTATACAGTATGCAGAGTTCTATCAGACAACGTATCACTCGGGTTCCAGTATGGTACACGATTGCATAAAGAACGTAATTTCAATAATTTTACTTACTAATTATACAATTTGATATCAGGTATCCAAATCTTGTTCCATGGAATTCTGACTTTGTTCACGCCTCCATACTTTGTTTTGTTCCACTCCACCTCATCATCGTACCAGCCCTGAAGACGAACAATTGAACAATCAATCACTTTACTACCACAGACAGATGACATCCAATCACTTTTCTACCACAGACAGATGAACATCGAATCACTTTACTACCACATACAGATGAACATTCAATCACTTTACTACCACAGACAGATGAACATTCAATCACTTTTCTACCACAGACAGATGAACATCCAATCACTTTACTACCACAGACAGATGACATCCAATCACTTTTCTACCACACAGATGAACATTCAATCACTTTATTACCACAGACAGATGAACATTCAATCACTTTTCTACTACAGACAGATGAACATTCAATCACTTTACTACCACAGACAGATGAACATTCAATCACTTTACTACCACATACAGATGAACATCCAATCACTTTACTACCACAGACAGATGACATCCAATCACTGTTCTACCACAGACAGATGAACATCGAATCACTTTACTACCACATAAGATGAACATTCAATCACTTTACTACCACAGACAGATGAACATTCAATCACTTTACTACCACAGACAGATGAACATTCAATCACTTTACTAGGCTGCAACACCAGATCAGAAGATCAACATAAACTTTACTGCCCAAGCTGTTGCATCTGACAAAGATCGTTGCCACGGTCATCACATAAAACTAATATGCAATCTTAGTTCGTTCTAGTATTACAGATGCTGCTGTTTACATCATATGCTATCATTACATAGATTCAATACACGTATACTATCGGCATGTCAACACACTGACTTTACATAAGAATTCCATACATCCTTCTTCGTCAGTCCGCCAATGTAACGGCTTCATATATTAGTGAGTTAAGCTCACAGACACGTCTCTAAGTACGTTGAAGCCATACACTAACCCCCAGCTAGGAAGTGCGTATACTCACATACTGGTCCCACACTAACCAAGGTAAGAAGTGCGTATGCTCACATACTGGTCCCACACTAACCCTGGTAAGAAGTGTGTATACTCACATACTTGTTCCACACTAACCACGGTAAGAAGTGCGTATACTGACATACTGGTCCCACACTAACCCTGGTAAGAAGTGCGTATACTCACATACTGGTCCCACACTAACCCTGGTAAGAAGTGCGTATACTCACATACTGATCCCACACGTTCAGAGTTAGAATCTGATCTTTTTCGTTGAGATCCATGATCTGTATCAGTTGGATCCCAAATGTCACCTTCAGCGTGTCATTGAACTTCCGGACCGGCCTGCCATACTTCCCTCGGACACGGTATTTGTGTAGGATGTCCTTAATGAGTTGATCTTCATACGAGAGCGACTTCTTCATAGACCTTCCGACTAAGTGAAAACAATCAACGGAAATGATAAACAGGAATGTCATAGCACTACTGCCGACGTTAAATCTGACACGATAACAAAATAGCAGCAGTGCTCAGTTGGGAGCCAGTTTAAGTGATTTTCAATCAGAACGGTGAAATAATGTATGCATTATCTGCAAATGTGTTCACGTGAATCTACGCTAACACTGGCACGGTCTTCAACTATATCCATAACGGCGTCCATATATAGATTGAACTGGCACTAACACAGGTGCTCATATATATCCTGCACTAGCACTAACAAGTGTGTTCATATAGAGTCTGCACTTACGTTGACACAGGTGTTCATATATAGCCTGCACTGACACTGACACTGGTGTTCCTATATAGCATGCCCTGGTACTAACAAATGTGTTCATACAGTCTGCACTGATACTGACACATGTGTTCAAATAAAGCCTGCACTGACCCTGACACATGTGTTCATATAGAGCCTGCACTGACACTAGCTTCTCAGTCTGCATTGGCACTGAGCCTACTTTGATACTAACTTCATAGCCTGCAAAGACATTATGGCCCAGGCGTTCATATAGAGCCTGTACTGATACTGACCCAGGTGTTCATATACAGCATGTACTGATACTGACCCAGGTGTTTATATAGAGCCTGTACTGATACTGACCCAGGTGTTCATATAGAGCCTGTACTGATACTGACACAGGTGTTCATATAGAGCCTGTACTGATACTGACTCAGGTGATCATATACAGCCTGCATTATAGCACTGACACAAGCACAAACAAACATATCGAAATTCCTTTAGGATACTAGTAGGAAGCATGTGCATCGGATGTCCTGGAGATTTATTGTGGAGTTTCTTGTGGTACATAGTAGGGTGTCCTGCACAGGAAATCCCCAGAGCACACGATGCGCAGGTATTCTACTAGAATGGTGAAGGTATCCGTAAAAGGATGTGTTGCTGTGAAGTGTTTATTTACATTACAGCCTGCGATGACACTGACACGCGTCTTCATCTAATAGAATATGCACTGAAAGCAGTTAATAGTACGTGCCCCAGACCTGAGCATGACCTGAATGCTCCTATTCAAGATATCCGCAATTGAATAAATCTAGATTTATGGAAATAAGCTTCTCAATGGCTCCATATCATCCCTATGAATATGACTGATATTCAAACTTTACATTAACCACTAGAGACTATTGTTAGTCTAATGAAGATGTATGCATGGTCTGGACAAGCAAGACCCCAATAGTATTTAATAATAAATGTTTAAATATGTAAGCGTTTGTGTGTGTGTGTGCGTGTGTGTGTGTGTGTGTGTGTGTGTGTGTGTGTGTGTGTGTGTGCGTATGCATGTGTGTATGCGCGCGTGTATGTAAATAGAAAACGCTATTATATTTTGTTACTACATTCCACAAACACTAACAAAACAGATCCAGCAGTAAACGCAGTGGTTATACCAACATTCCATACAGCCATAAATAGTGCAAGCTTCAAAAGAAAGAGTCCTAAGCACAATATAACAATAGCTCGGGTGTGCACGTCCTATGCTATCATTATTGAATCGCATATCAGTGCATTGGCCTTAGTGTATATGCACTGTAGCACCGTTATTGCATGTCATTTCAGTAAGAAGCAAAGTCAAGTATCTGCATACAGACTCAGCAGGCCGGAGCAAAAGTTCCCTGGCCATTCTTGGCGTGCAATATAGCAGCACCCTGCTCTCTGATCCCCGAATCTAACTCATGCACAGCACCTAACTCATACGTACACGTAGTCGGCGTTCTTGGCTATCACTTTCTGACATTCACAGACGACTGCCACGTTTGGGAGAAGTTACGAGTTTGTGTATCATGTTTTCATAGTTCAAGTTTAGAAGAAAATTCAACAATTTGTTCGTGAATACAAACGTCAATGTCGTATTGAGATTACAGATTTTTTTTTTGTTGAGTACGATTTCCTGCTCAACTTAAAGTATTGTACACAAATCCCCATATAAAAGGATTTCGTAATCTCGGGACCTGGTCTATTCTTAGGATCAATTTCAATGGATGATACCTCCTACGCCCGTATACCATACTTCCTGCTTACACGTCCAGCATTGCTCATGTCCACGCTGTTCAATAAGGTTTATATGGGACGAAACTATTAAAGGCGACGTATAATGTGAATGGTTTTGACGGTGTGTGAATGTGAGAAAGAATGGTATGTAATGTGCTTAATATTATGTGGCAATACACTACATGTGTGTGTGTGTGTGTGCTATCGATTGTCGAGTAGAAGTACATGATCTCCTTTACTGTAGGACTATTTGTACACCATTAAGCCAACACAAGTGAACATCGTACTTATAAATGTAGATATCATACTTACATGCTATCGCCAACAGAAGTGAGCATCCTATGTAGATATCATTGATGCGCATTGCTGAACGTCTATGACAACAGGCCACGTCAGGGCAACAGGCCACGTCAGGGCAACAGGCCACGTCAACCAGACATCTAGATCTGTTAGATAAATGGAAAATGGACTTAGATAACATGTATATGTTAGATGTAGAACTAGTGGTATTAGCTCGACCTTGCAAACATTAACTGTGCCCATGTATACCATGAAGTATTGATATAACTGAGGAAATGTTGCATAATATTGTTGGCTAATGTCAAAAGACATGGGCCGGCGAGATTACTGTTCTTCTCTGTTGGTTTGTGGCAAGCAATAACGTTGTATGTGAATGCGTGAAACTAAGTTTAAGTCTTCCAAATATTTTCCAGAGACTATTAACAATCTGTACTGTATGTGTATGTGCGTGGGTGTGTGTGTGTGTTCACTTGTATGTATTTACTGGTGTGTATATGTAAATATGTATATATATGTGTGTGTATCTGTGTATGTGTGTGATTGTGAGTGTGTGTGTGTATGCATGTGCGTGTAATTGTGTGTGTGTATGTGTGTGTTTGTCTGTGTGTTTGTGTGTTGTGTGTTGTGTGTGTGTGTTATGTGTGTGTATGTGTGTATGTGTGTGCGTGTGTGTGTGTGTGTGTCTGTGTGTAATGACTACAGTGTGGTTACGAGGTAAAAAAAACCACATTAACAAGTGGATGTATATGCATGTCATCTTGTACCTGCATATATGTTGTAGTCACCAATCAGATGCTTCAATAGAATCCTCCTATAACTATTAATGACACCACAGAACCTCAGTTTGATGGCCTTCAAAGCACAAGGTTAACCTTCACGTTGTATCTCTGAGGTATCCTATCGTATGACAAGGAACGCAGACAATCAGATGCAATATTGGGCCAATTAACCATCATGATCAGACTCTTGGCTCGAAGTACGTTTCTCTCTGCGTGTTGTATATGCGTGTTGTGTATATGTGTTGCTATGAGTGCCATGATACATTGCATCACACCATTGTAGATAGGATGGTCTGTCTATTCCGGTACTGTCTATTGCTGTCTCCTTACAACGTTAGCTTGCAATGGAACGGGTATTTGGAAAGCTTGCAATGGAATGAGTATTTGGAAAGGTAACAAATATGTGTGATTGCCAAATGCTAGATATATGGTGTTCACTGAAAGGACAAGATTGTTATTATCTGAAATAATGATTTCACGGTTATTATGGTCTACTTGATTCGTCAAAATGACAACAGTGTAGCAACGTGGCTAATTACAACATAAACATTCAGTATAACTAGGTGGTTAGGTGGCGATGATATTAACTATTAATAGGTAGTGCCCCTATCATCAATCTGCAATAATATTCATGTAAGATATAATTCAAAAGCACCACTTTACCAAGAATGTAGTGTTGATAAATAACTACTCGCATATTATTATTAATAACATACCCAGTGATAAGTTAGAACACGCTGCTATTGTATACGTAATTAATTAGTAACTAGCCCATGACTAATATCTAAGTGCAGCATGGCAGCTGTCTGGTTAATGAGGACAGCAAACGTAGCAGCCTCAGTGATAATAATGAATAGATGGAACATAACTAACTGGTTAAATACACTGATAATGTGTACTTAGAACATGTCTAATATTTTCTTTGTTTCCTGTACTAGCAGAACATCTCAAACGACAACTTGTAGATCATACTTGTATTAACAATAATGTAAACAAGTGTGTATGTACATCCTATTCTCAAGCATTTATCTATGTGCAATCTCCAATGTCTGACTTACCAGATGCTTGTAGGTGTCACCTAGACTGGAGATTACACGCAGCTAACTGCCCAGTTACTGTGAGCGAAGATTATAGTCTACGAGAGGCCTAAAGTGGTTAACCAGAGAAAATTGCAATGTGAGGCAGACGAGTTCTAATTCTAACTATGGACGATGTACGCACCTGTAGGAAGCCGAAGGAAGTAGAGGCGTCCATTGGTGATTGAGTCGATTCACAGACCGGCGCTGTACGGTGTATCTCGGCCTGCAGGGCTACTGGGGACCAGTCATGCAGGTACTCACTCCTAGCGCCGTTAGACGACTCCGACAGTCTTTGTCCTGCTCTTTATATCTGTCCACGAGCAACGGCACTTGGTAAGACTACGACAGGACCACGTACTGCCACTATACAGATCACCCAGCACGGCAGTAGGGAAGAGAGTTGAAGCTAGGTGATACACTGTGCCAGGAGTTCCCGTCTCTCTCGCTCTCGGTGCTGCTGCATCCCCCAGCTCAGTCCGTCAAGTCAGTCAATCCGCCTGCCATGCACTGCTCTCGTATAACATCCCTTTACATTCTACTTGTTAGTTCTCTATCACATATTTACGTCCAGTCACACCCCACACTCCCGAATTGTACCGAAATGCCGGGGCTTTATTCTCTCTGTTTTTATCGATCAATTACTGCCTGCTAATCTTCCCACGTGACTGTACTGTCATCTGATTATGTCACAGTACACATTTAAGTTAACAGTACATGTATAGCAAAATATTATTCTCGTCGGATTCATGGCGTCCAAATGTGCTGGCCCTGATACAATAATAATATAGAAATATGTATGCATTTTTATTATTCCCAAGTTATACATAGGACATATACATTTTGGTATGTTTTATTGCACATGTATAAATGTACTATAATTATGTGATTATTAGTAGGCAATACCAAACATATGCGATCTATTACAACATAAGATATATCGTCAGCACAACCTTATTATGTAGATATATTATTATTCATACATAGGACATTTACATATGTGTTATTCGCACATATATAATTATGTGGTAATTAGCTGTAGAATATACCAAACATATGCAATCTATTACAATATGAGATATGGCGTCATTACAACGTTAACACGTGTTCTCGATATATAGTTATAAACAAGTGTTGTATATGTTTATTATTCTTAATTACCGTGAATACAAAATATAGGTATATCCGTAAATAAGTGTGTTTATGTTGCTTAATTGCATACCATGGCTACAAACGTCGATATGCATGTATATTTTTACATAGTGTAGTTATATATAGTGTACCGATATGCACCGGTATTACTCCACGATGCAAATGATGCGGTACATACCGCATAATCTACTTAAAAGCTAGAGCAGAAGAGAACAGAAATGTGTTCTCATACACTCACAAAGGGAGAAAGTAGTCTAGAATGCACAATAGGGAGATCAAGTTACACAGTAAAAAAAAACTTGAATAATTGATAGAAAAACTGGAAATACTTGAGTGAACTTTGACATTTTAATTGGGGAGGTGCGTAAGTAAGGGTAATACAATATTGATGGACTATTGCAATAGAAGACAAGTAGCTTTGAATCTCGTATTGGCTAACATTGGCAGGCAGTTGGATGTCCATAACATAAAATGATACCTCTGCCGAGGTTAGGTATTCTTTCGTGTTTACATTGTATTTAAAGACCTTAATGATTCCATTCGTAGTTTATGGTTACCGACTCTAAACTTTGTAAACACTATTCTTATATATTAGTAGGCATAAGGAATTATATTAAAAATAGTATGATTTTTATATTTTGTTAATATCCTATTTATAGATATCCTATTAATAGTGGATTGTATCCAGTTGATGAGGTGAACAGTTTATCGCATACAAGCGAAGTTTAGTCCACCTTCCTTTAGAGTATGATAAATAGTTATTTACGTCAACATTACTGTTTCTATTTTCTGTCTGGAGTTTTTACATTGCATTAATAACTAGCTATGTTTTGTTATGGCAGTTTGGAAGGAATGCTTTGGCCAGTAGCATAGTAGCATGACATTAATATGTATTAGAACTCCTAACTTATTGATGAAACAATACTTTAATCTCCCGTTGCCTGTTTTAATCTTAGTATTTATTTACAACATTATAGGCGTATTCGTTACAACATTACAGTTTTGTTCTGAAACTTGCGAGCCATATTATAGTTTTAGCGTTGTAATGCTATCATATGGCGTCAGCTATACATCAAACACATTACTTGTGATGCTTGGCTGCATTAGCATTTTTGAGTTTTTATTTGCACCTAAGTAAGCATATTATTTAGTCATGTCTAGGTTAGTACCAGATATATTAAGAGTTATGTTATATTTACGTGCAGATTAGAAAACATACAGTCTCTACGTGTCATGGAATACTGACTCAAAGTGTTTAATGACTTTTGAAGTTCTACTTCAATTTCCGGTAGATCTGCTTACAAAACGAACCAATAGCTTCATAAATATATTATCTTTCTCTGAAAAGTCACTAAACGAATAGAAGTTTACAATATTTTTTTAAGAGAATGTTGTCCAAATAATGTAAGCACGCAACATCACTCATTCACGTGTGGCATGTTAACGTAATGATACAAAGATATTGCACTGTTCATATCACGTGTATACTATGTGAGTCGATCATCGCTAATGATACACCAGTTCCTATAAAATACAGCTCGACTTATGGAGGGTGTCTACCTGCAGCAAATATCCATCTTAGCAGAAATATAGTTAAATTATCATAAATAGCAGGTAGTCAATTGCCCAGACTTACCTAGCAATTGATGTGTGGTGAAAAAAATGTTAATTACTCCACGCCAATTACTGCTCAGTTAATTTATTTAATTTGACTTAAGCTCTCGACGTCTTTTGGAGAATCTATTATAGCCCGTATCTTGTTGTTTACAAAGGAGGGCTTGCCGACGTTCGGATGAGGAAGGGATCCTATTATTTTAGAGATACAGATAAAGCAAACAGCGATATCGCGAACATATACACTTGCATGCAGAGGCCAACACGAGAAGTGCTATAATGTCAAGAAAGTAATCGTGTTTCAATAATCTCAAGTCTCAAACATACATACATGTAACACTACTTAGGCAGTTTACATGGAACCAAGTGGTCTGGCGGAGCTATTGAATACAAGTACTCTCTGTAACACTTTGTAGCGAGGAAGACGATGTTTTATTAACATGTCAAAGTTGATATTATGTTAGCAAGTGATGCCTGTGCTTCTGTGTCTTCTCCACGCAGCCTGTATTCGTCTCGCTGCGCCAGCGGTATATACCTCACTGTCTGTGAAGTGTTGAGCCCCACTTTCTGTAGATTACCACTGTCTTTGAATGATGGATATCAACGTATACGTGTGTATGCGTGTGGGTGTGTGTGTGTGTGTGTATACGTGTGTATGCGTGTGGGTGTATGCGTGTGTGTGCGTGTTTGTGCGCGCACGTATATGGTGTGTTATATATGAAGAATCCCCATATCTCACTGAGAGTTACGGGCTTCGCCGACTTGATGAGTCATTGCTGGCAAGTTATGGCATCATTATAGGCCCGCTATAGGCCCGCTATAGGCCAACTATAGGCCCACTATAGGCATTATAGAATAATATAACTTATGGGCCTTATTTATATTAATTGTAGCGATGTCCGAACAGTTTCTTCTCATCTGTGCTGTACACGCTACGTCTGTATATGAGTGGACGATGAGGGCTCTGAAGAGCACATGTATGTGTGGAGTGGCACTGACTAAGATTATGTTTGTAGATATCACATGTAGTGTGTGCTGTGTGGTTATCACTAGCTGTCAATGCACTGACTAAGATGATATATGTAGATATCACATGTAGTGTGTGTTGTGTGGGTATCACTAGTTGTCAATACTGTGCGTCATTGTATTACCAACAGGTTATGTTTTATATCAATGTATCCGTGTGGAAATATACGATCTCATGAGACTCATGAATATCTATCAGGTTCTGACATGTTACCCAATTTGGTAGCTGGTTCTCAGAGCTATGTGCTTTACAAAAAAGTGCTATGTAGTTTTTGCAGCATCTAACTGCGAGGTAAGCGAGCGCCTGTAAGGCTTTACCCATGCTAAGAGATCGAGAAAGTGTGAAGCAAAAAGCTGCCAATAGTGAGGGGATATACATAACATACTGTAGATTCCGAGAGTTGTCCTTAATTATCACAACAAAACACTTTCGTTTAAAGTTTGAGATGTATCTGGGGGGAAATCGCATCTATCTCCAGATACACATAGCAGTAATTTATCTCCACACACACATAGCAGTAATGTATCTCCAGATACACATAGCAGTAATCTATCTCCACACACACATAGCAGTAATTTATCTCCAGATACACATAACAGTAATGTATCTATAGATACACATAACAGTAATTTATCTCCAGATACACATAGCAGTAATGTATCTCCAGATACACATAGCAGTAATGTATCTATAGATACACATAACAGTAATTTATCATCGTCAATTATTTGGTCTAAATTGAATGATTACACTCTGCAATAGAAACATCGGGCTATAAACTACAGACCTCGGAGTCAAGACAGATCCAGAAGCTCAAGCCATGATATAACATGTAAATTACCAGTTAAAACGAATAACATTTACATGTAAATGCACACTGTCCCTTCAACTTCCCCTAGGTTTTATTTCACTGTTATTATTTTAAATTAATGTTCTCTATTTCACTGTATTCATTGTACCAATATTTTGAATTTGTTTGTAGTAATGTGTAAAGTCGAGGTCGAACTCTAAGTCCGGTCTGAATGTGTCTATGTCTACCTATTTCCATTTCCTAAAATATCTTTCTGTAGTTCTCGCCAGGGAATACCATCACCACCAGATCCCCGGACAGTCAGTGGGAGCGTGATCCTAGTCGACGAACTGATCCATCTCGACATAACGGATCTGCAGTCCATCGAACCTGCGCATGCTCAGGGAGTTGTTTCATGAAGATCTCGTATCCACCAAGAGACCCTATGGCTCTCGTAATGATCAGCGAGCACGACATAGAACGAAGTTGCTATTGTCCCTTGGTTGATACGGGAGCTTCATGAAAGGGTACTCAGATGTATACTCCAGTCCATCGGACATGGTAATGCTGAGACGCTGTTATGAAGAAGCTCATATATCCAATAAGAAACCATAGCAATGTTGTAGTCATCAGCGAGATATATAGATACGACAGTGCTATGTTCGCTTAATATATACGATAGTTTCATGAAATGGTGCCCTGTAGTAAATTGGACCTGGTAATGCTCAGATGTGAAGGACGTGCCGATGTATTGGTTCAGCTGTCTGTGACACAAACCAAGCTGAGTTAAAAAGAATTTCAAGTTGTGTTCATCATTTCTTTGCGAATTATCGAAATGAAACTTGAAGTCGCCACATGGGAACAGTTTGTCTCACTGGTTAACGTAGCTGTTCAGAGGATTGCTGTAGCGGTCTGATAATAATTTCTAACTCGAGTCTTTTCTGATGATATGTATGTCACTACAATGATTACAGTATGTAGATCAAGACTAGCTTTGATAGGTATGCGCCTGTGAAGACATAATTAGTCTTACCTACGTTTTACTTTTTGGCACTTGAATAAATCTTTACAGCAACACCTACTTCTTACATGTATAATATGGGGTAATGCGGTGTAAGAGTAGAACCATTTCCCCATGTGTTTTCAGTTTGCTGTTAATTAAATTTTCCGAGTAATCATTTTGTAGCCATGTGTTTGTAATTGCTAGAGCTTCAAACCTGTTATCGGATGCTAGTTATACTACTAATTGTGGGTTAATAGTATATGTTGTAACATGTTATTCCGACATATCTAGCATTCAAAATAGCAACTCTTTGCCGTGTGTTCCTAAAGGTTGTTTGAATGGTTGTATTGTTAGCAATACTCTCTCATTGTTTGGTACAATTCAATCTGTCCGCGCCTACAGACTGAGCCAGGTTTCTTTACACTGCTTATTTCCATATCTCTGAGCTACTGTAGTGTAGACATGGGAATTGCCTAGAAAGTATATCCTTTGAAGGAGAAGTAATCAGCCATTTCAGTATAAACATATCTCAGAGGTATACCCACTATATAACCAGTAGTTCTTAAGTCATGAGACGACATTTTACCAATATGGCAGTCCATAGCCATGTTGACCGACATACTACTCCGTGCGCCGTGGAAAGAAGCTTAGAGTCATCCGTGAACAGATAGATTGAATCTTGAAGATAACAAAGAAATCATACAAGTCCCGACTAAGAACTTAGGAAATCCATCATGGCAAGCCAAAGAACGTTCTGCCTTAAATCCAATATCAGCATGGCTGTTGAAAGATTGCTAAAATGGTATAATTCTATTATCATTAAACTCATGAAAATTCAATATCAAACCTATATTCTGTCCACAATGTCATTAAATAATCTTTCATCAAGAAAGCATCAATGGGTTCATTAACAGATTACGTACCTATGTTTAAGTGTCGCTAAATGTATAGGACTAAATATACACAGGTACAGGTGGATAAGAGGCATATTTACACTGTACTAATACATTTAATTTATTTTTTTTGAATTGGGGTTTTAAGTCGCTTTCAAGATTCTTTCACTTATATCACGACTTGTCAGTTTATGGCAGGAGGA
>JAUTBT010072865.1:0-13532 GCA_032361225.1 Lepetodrilus schrolli
AGTTATCATCCTTGGTCTTGTCAGTACCAGCCGATGCTCGCAGGTTTACTGCAACATTCAGCGCTACGGATGTTGTGAGTTTCCTCCTGCCCTAAACTGACAAGTCGTCATATAAGTGAAAGAATCTTGAAAGCGACTTAAAACCCCAATTTAAAATATATAAAAAAATAAAGTAAAAATTTTTTTTTACAAATATTTTTTAATTTAAAAAAAATTTATGCAATTTTGCACGAAGCGTTCTACGGTATACCCTTGCACGTCCGTCGGCTCTGTGCAGCATATAACGTGATTCATCACTATAAGCAATCCTCCGCCATTGGTCCCTGTGCCATACTCGAGATCTACAGCACTATTGGATGCGATTACGTGGCGGCAAAACTATCCTTTGACCGGGCCGTCTTGGACGTAAACCAGCTTGTCTTAGGCGGTTTTGTACAGTCTGGTCTGATATTCTTTGCAACCCAGGTAGAGGCTGCTGTTAAGAACTTATTCCGTAAATGGCGTAACCGGATGTAGCGATCTTGCGCTGCCGTCGTGACATGTGGTCTACCGGATCAGAGTCAATCACGGACATTTCCATTTTGGATAAATCGATCCTAAAGGCGAGATATTGTCGTCAGGTGAACATTTAATAAACGTGAAACTGCTAAACGAGTCTCCCCTGCTTGCAATCTTGTTGATTGCAATGTTGCGTTGGTCACTGGTAAGACGTGGCATGACTTACAGCCAGAGCGTTTGGCCAACATCGAACAAATAAATAAGGAAAACCCTACCACTTGTAGGCAAGGTATATCCGTGTTGCAAGTGCATGTTCAGCACGATAAATGTGTGCATGGTTTGTGCACGTAGAACTCATGAAAAGAAAAGGACATTATTTAAACTCGACGTCGATAGCTGCATCTTTTGTGTATTTTCCTTACGTTCTAAGGTTGTTCCGCATTCTTTAAATAATGTGCCATAATTTAAAAAAAAATTTTAGTAGTATATAATACTAATAAAATTGCTTCCTTTTCAGATGAATGGTCCAGGCCAATCTTCAATTTAACATCCAATTATAAGACATTATCACGAGAAGAGAGAGAAATGAGAGACTATGAACAGTTGCCAAAGAAAAGAAAACTAAGGTAAGATTTGTAGAATTGAGATCAACTAGTAATTATTCAATGAATATGTGTGCGCCTTGTAGTTAATTAATATTTATTTGTATACTTGATAGTTATTCAAATTGGCTGAAAATAAATAAAAATAATTATTCATATTTATTATGTGCCTAATACAAATAATTCCCGGGACTGCACATATTTAAGTCCATCTGTTATTTAGCCCATGGGCTAAAAAATGGGAAAACAATTATTTATTTAGCCCATGGGCTTAATTTCATTTGTAAAATTCCTCATGAGAATACAGGCATTTACACTTATTTCAAATGTAATTTCAGAAAATATTTGCTTCTTTAATTGTTATTACTAACATAAATATTGATGTAACGTCGGTACGAAACACCCGTTATCTTCTAAAATATCATTTATTAAATAATTGTGCAGAAGTGCCAGAAAATACTAAACAAGGTGGGTAACTCTTTTATAGTAAAACAGCTAGCTATCGAAATTAGGCCGTGGGATTAAATTCATTTCAAATTGTGTTCAATCAAAAATGCTCATTTCAGTATTTAAGCCCAGTGCTTAACCCTCTCCCTGCTGAATTAGGTATAGACACAGCTATTTAGGGCATCTCCGGTTGCCTCCAGCATGGAGAGGGTTAAATATGTACAGTCCAAGTAGTATTTATAATGTGCCAAATAATTACCTGTTCCAATATTTTTCAGCTTGGAGGGCAGTCAAACACCCAGGAGAGATATTGACAATGCTATGGAAGGAGAACAAAAGTAAGTGGAGTGATTGAATTGGTGCTTTACTTTGGTATTTTGGTTGGTCAGTCAGCTCCAACAATAGTAAGTCTTAAGTAATTATACAGATATGTAAGTAATCATTGTCTTCTATAAACCAATGGAAACTTATTTTTATATTGGAGCTGACTGACCGACCAAAATATCAAATTACACTTTTTTTATTTTTTTTATCGACTGCCAAAGCTAAAAGAAATATCCAAGAAAAATCTGTAAACCAGGGAATCAAGTAACTATGGCCTTACACTTCTCTTTCCTAAAGTTCCTAGTTATTTTCATCACATTGTTATTTTTCCTTTCAGAGCACTGAGGCCAGGTGACCCAGGATGGGTATACAGAGCTCGTGTTCCACAGCTTTCGCACAAAGACTACGTAGTCAGGCCAAAGTCAGACATAGAATACACAAGCACCAAAAAGGTTGGTGCTTAGAAATTTTAGCCGGCCCCATGGTGTAATGGTTAGAACGTCGGCCTGGAGTGCGGAAGGTTGCGGGGTCGATCCCCTGATGCATCATACCAAAAGACATTAAAAGATGGTACTTGTTGTTCCCCAGCTTGGCGATCAGCATTAAGGGGGTAAAGTAAGGACTGGTCAGCTCGGAATCAGTATACTGTGTCTGAGTGGGGGTATCCATGTTCTATCTACGACATGTGATATTCAAAGTGAGCTAGCACTATAGAAACTGGTGGAAATCCAGACTAGTACAAGCAGTACATATGCATGCAAGCCAGGAGTAAAAAAAATCTTGAAAGTGGCTTTAAATCCCAAATCAACCAACCAAAGCTTAGAAATTTGGTCAGGAATGGCAACAGAAAATAATGTTATTTCAGCAAAAAAAGCCCGGGCTGCAGGCCCCCAGGGCAAATAAATCATAAATTGACCCCTGGACAAATATCAGCGGATTTCCGCAGAAAATTGCCATATCTGTTTAGTAATCTTTTTGTTGTGTAACATTAGTCCATAACACCCTGTTAGGCTCATGTCAGACATTGAATACACAAGTACCAACAGGTCAAGTATTAGTCGTAGTATTTTCTATTTTTTTCTCTCAACTCCCTGGGATCATAACAACCAATTAATAAAGTTGTGTTCATTTCTAGTTTAGTTTTCCTTATACACTACCTGGGGAGTATATATCGCCCGATTGTTAATGCCATATTATTTTCAATGTTCATTTTCCTTCTCAGCTCCATGGGGAGTATACAACCCAAATAACAAAGTCGTATTACTAGTAATTTCTATTTTTAGAATACTGGAAAGAAGGATGTAACTCGTTACGAGAAGCACGTGCGGTCGTTTGCAGAGAAAAAGAAACATGGCAGAGATCAGAAAGCGGTGCCTATCAGCATAGAGGGAAGGAACATGGCCCTGTAATGACACCAAGATCAAACCTGCGCGACAACTGAACTTTTTCAGTCTAATTTAATAATGTGAACATTCATATTGCGCCAAATCCACGCTCGAAAGAATAATCATAGCGCTACATTATTACCCCAGTCAATGGATCTGTGTGGCGTCAATTACTTCTCAACACCCTGGGGAGTATGCACATGAAAATCTTGGTCGACTTCGGATACGCAGCTGAAAACCACAGCAGATTTCTGTGAAAATCTT
Organism: Lepetodrilus schrolli; assembly: GCA_032361225.1. Classification (NCBI taxonomy): domain Eukaryota; kingdom Metazoa; phylum Mollusca; class Gastropoda; order Lepetellida; family Lepetodrilidae; genus Lepetodrilus; species Lepetodrilus schrolli. The sequence goes on from JAUTBT010072865.1 coordinate 3,521, forward strand.
TAATCCATCTCATGAATTCCTCTAGCATAGCTTCTTCATGTAGGAGTTAGCCCGAATTCTCCCAAAGCATCGATTGTGATGGTTCCAGAAATACCAGGGTTTTCTAAACATCAGTGCAGTAATTGCGGATGTATTTTACAAGCCTGACGAGATGCGGGCGGATTTGAAGGAAGAAAGTGAGACGGTAATCACGATAGCTGTTGTGTCATGGCGTCACACCGGTCGACAAAACAATTTAAATGCAGTGGCAAACAATGTGCGGTGTATGCTGTTGTTATCAGCACTAAATCCAACATGTTGGTCAGTGTAGCGGTGAATTGTTACATCACCTAGTGGACACAACTTGACAAGAACTGTGAATTAAGTTCCTTAATCTGCAAATCAACCGACTTTCAATGGCTAGTCGACAAGAACTGTGAATATTGTTCCTTAATCTGCAGACCTGCAATGACCTTTTTTTTTGGATAAAATATTCGTTACAGAGACACTAGACTAATTAATATCTGATACAAAGTTGGAATGAATAATTGTGTGTGTGAGGTGGAGGCATGAGCAATCAAATGACATTAGCGTGTGCGTATATGTTGAATTTAATTTTACCGTACATGTACATATATTATGTATACATCCGAGAGGTGCTTTCCTTTCCGGTCTTGTTAAAGGCATACAATCACGGTTTGTCGGCATATTTCATGGTCAAACATATTTTACATTAAAGTATGTACTCTTGATTCATCTACATTTTCTGCACGTCCCACTAGTTTTCAATATTTTATATTATTTGTATATATTTTTTCTCACGATAAATATGGAAAACCAGTGCCAGAGTAGACAAATCAAATTACTTTCAGGCACAATACGTTTCACCATGAAATATGTCAACAAACCGTGATTGTATGCCTTTACTTCAGTGACAGTGGTACAGCAAGTGTTTTTGTTGTCTGTTTGTAGAATTGATATCTTCCCTGCTCGATGGCTTGGACCCGGCTACCCTAATGCTCCATTAACGTGTCATTAAGCCTCCATTAACTAATCAAGCATTACGTTAGCACTAAAAGTCAATGTAGTAATAACGGCTAACGACGCCCTCAGTTAATGGCACTTTCATGCAACCGGGCTCTGAACCCCAATGACTTTCCTATAGGGCATATGTGGTCAACACCAGCAGGGAAGAGGTTAAACGGAATACAACTATTAGCAAATACGACTTATTTTTTAATTAAGTTTATGTTAACAATTTTGTTAATTTATTTGGTTGCCACTTCCTCCAATAGTGTCCACCATGTGGGTTTAATTGCTCATTTCTATGTATGTAACATTTAGATACATAGGGTATCGTTTCTTGAAGCTGTGATGCCCACCACAAGACCATATAGCTCTCATAAGTGCCATGTACAAGAGATCGTTACGAGAGTGCTTTTAGTCTGGTAGTAGATACAAGAGGTTCGTGAAACGATATCATGGTATTTCTAGTGTTTTCAGAGGTTTATTGGTCAGAATGCCGATAGAGCCTGGTATGCGTCTTAGCTTGCATCTCGAGGATGGAGAATGTGGTTGTATGTTATCACCCATCAAAATGAATGAATATAGGATGAAAATATTTCTTGGTTTCAGTCATCATCTCCAGTCATGTTCATTATGTAAATATCTCGCATCAGTCAATAAAATAATCACAATTGTCACGATTTTTAAGATTCATATTTCTCCATATTCTTGGGAAACATCTTCAGAAACGGCAGAGCTAAGGACGATGTTCTAGATACAGTGCACTTTCATGAAGCTCTCGTGTCCATTACGAGACCATAACCCTCTCTCACACAAGTCCCAGAGATTATGAAACGTTTCCGAGCATGATTTTGTCCTCAACTCTAGTTTTCTTCACAAATCCCCAGATAATTATTTTAAAAAATATGAAATTGTACTCAAAATGTTTTATAATCTCAGTGTCTGGTCTTGATCATTATACACGAGAGCTTCCTGAAATGGTTCCCAGAATAAAGTCGGTGTTGTAGCCTGTGCCTGTGTATCCACTGTAACAGCCGTATAATGAACCGGTACTGCGCGAGTTGCTGGTTCTTCCACCGTCATTCTTGGTTCATCAGTACTAGGAGGTTTACTGCAGCATTAAGCACTGCTGGCAGTGTTCACTAAGGCCATAATTATTTGATTCCCTGGTTTACAGATTTTTCCCGTTTTTCATTTTGGCTTGGGTAGTCTAAACTATAAATAAACATAATTTGATATTTTGGCCAGTCTGTCGGGTCCAATATAAACATTAAAGTAATTGGCGATTATGAATGATCGGTTGACAGAAAATAAAAAATAATTGATCAAAATACCAGTACATACGAGTTGTTTAGATTTGAATGCTTGTCAATAGCAGTAATTGTTATAAATTAGATTTATTTTACCTATTTACCAGTAAGTAATCAAATTGGCTTCAACTTTGTCATCCACCATTGCCTGCCAGTCTTTGTTCATGTTTAATGATGGGTTTTTCCTTCACCATTTATTATTATAATTTTCAAAAGATTTGTGCACCATCGGCGGAATATAATAAAAATAATTATTTATATTTTCAAAAGTGGAAAGAGTCTGGTCAGTGGATCCGTGAATCAAATAACTATGGCCTAAATCTAAAAAATACCTTCTGGTCCTTCTTCAAAACTCCCCGTCCCAATCAGAATTAACAAAAATACTCGTTTGTGCATTTAATCACAATCAAGTTTTGAGTGGGAGATTGTATCGAAGTTCTACAAACTTTCTATGAATGTTTTGATACATATTCTTTAAGAATGTCAGAAATGCACTTCCTTGTGGTCAGGGATAAAGGAGTTCTACCCTTGATGTCCCTAGCATATGCATTGGCATCTTTGGAAATGAGCAATTCTACAACAGACTTGTGGTTGTTTTTGGCAGCCACATGTAAAGGCATCTGCTGAATCTTATTCAATGCATCGACATCTGAACCATTGTGAATGAGATAATGCACCATAGCAGTCTCTGTGAGCTCGCAAGCCAGATGCAAGCATCTATTGCCTTTTTTGTTTTCCTTGTTCAGTTGCTCTGAAGTCGGCTTCAGAGCCTTCAACACTGACAGACTGCCCTTCGTGCATGCAGCATGGAAGGCTGTATTCATGGATGCATCCTCCACATCCGGATTTGCTCCGTGGTTAAGAAGAAGCTTCACAAGCTTGGGGTTTCTGCTCAGAACTGCCAGGTGTATTGGGAACGTCATGCGTGGCTCCGGTCCTTGTACCTGCAGCAGCTTTCTGGCCCGGTTCCCCAGGAGGACCTCCACAACCTCTGTCCTTCCTGCCTCGCAAGCGTCGGCCATCACCGTGGTCCTGTTCGTCCTGATCTTGGCACCTTTTTCAATTAGAAAAATGACTGTGTCTGCATGGCCTTGTTTCGCTGCCAGGTTGATAGGCATGTTTCCATCTTCGTCAGCTAGATCCACACGAGAGTACCCAATGAGGAATTTCACTATTGGCAAGTGGCCATAGAATGATGCAGTGTGCAAGAGGCTTCCCATTGTGACCAGCTCCGTGGATCGATGCAGTAGTTTCTCGCCACTGACCACATAAGTGGGGACGGGAAGCTCGGTTTTCCGGACGTCCGTGACTATCTTGGGAAAGGACTTTATCACTCGAGACACGACCTCCAATGTGGCAAGGTTGCCTGAAATGCAACAAGCCTTGGCGACTTTCCTTATCAATTCATTTGGCAATTTCTTCTTTTGGACATGTTGTTCCCGAACAGCCCATTTGAACATATACTCATTGCAAGCCCACGATGCCCAGTAGATGATTGGATGGCTTCGATCAGTTGATTCCAAAACGGACTCTACTTCATGATTTTTCTTGCAAAATTCAACGAAATCCCGGAAAAAATTCTCGTTTGAAAATGCCGAGTGCGTGATGACAAGAGATAAATTGCCGCTTTTAATTTCTCCAATAAATCTTTGAGACAAAAATGGAAAATATTTTCGTTCCAGAATTATTCTTGTATTGCTCTCCACACTGCTATGGTCTTCAACAAAGACCCTGTTGAGCAAGAAATCAACCGAACAGATCTCCATCAGAATCTTTACTTGAGACTTGCCAAGAACACAAGCAACTGCGTCGTATAAAAATGGATGCAAGAAACTGAAACAAATTTCATCTTCAACAAGATACGTTCCAACGAGCGACTCTGCACTTTTGATAATACTTGCAAATGTTGGATTTGGATGATGGCCGAGAAGATCCAGATACTTCTTAGCTCTCACATGGACAGGACTGTCCTCTAGAAGAAGACATTTAGGTAGGCCTTCCAATGACATGGTTAAAAACAGTGCGGCAAAGCCAATTTTGTCCCCTCCCTCGCTCAAGCATTGGATATAGTGAACATGATAGTGAACCGGTTCCTCAAAGAACTCTACAGCAGCTGTGGACTCTTCGTCGTGTAAATGAGGAGAGCTGGCAAACAGTCGACAGCATGTTGGAAAGATGGGCATGGATTCGCAGTCTACAATCTTTTCTATCAGGTTCTCCAAAACTTTGTGATTGACCCCTTTTATTTCAAGATGTCTGAGCAATAAGGATCTTTTAGTTATCGAGCTTAGACTTTTTGAGGACAAATCTAGAACCTGGTTCTCCGAGAATCTTATGGTCAGTTTGAGCAAAGGGAGGCCTCGTGAAAAGATGGCATTGGATGACGTGAAGATAAATTTCTTGGTATCATCACACTGGTCGACTCTGTGGAAAGCTCGTTTGAAGTTTTCTATCATGGCCTCATTGAAGCTGTAAGCTCCGAATACATTTGTGACCAATATAGCCTGCTTCTTCTTTGGTTTTATCTCTGCCAATATTTGGGCAAGAGATGTCAGGATAACTGGTTCAAAGCCTTCTTTCTGGTATTTGCTCAGCAAGTGCTTTCCTAAGGAAGCTTTACCAGTACTAGGTGAATGGCAGATGAACAGTATCCCTGTACTTTCCAAAATGCTAGCAGCATCTTCACAAGCATCTGTTTCTACAAATACCTTCTCATTGTTTGCTAGCTCCTCCTTCGAATGATCTGAAAAGACAAACATAAATATCATTAAAAAAAAACTACAACATTCATTACGAAAAGAAATTAAATACTACACAGAAAGTTCCACCTTTATTTGATCTCGTTTACCTTTATACAGTAATAAACATAATGTTACAACTTCAAAATGATGTAATTATAGTGATCAATGTAAATTACTGCTAATTCAAACCATTAAAAAATTTGTTAAAGGGATTCTAATGATTAGTAGAAAATTCATATTTTCTAAAGTGTATTTTGGCTAATATGGTTTTAAGAGTATTTTCTATTTTTGCTAAAGATTTTAGAATTTACCCCAAGTATATAACGATAACACCCAACCTTTAACATTATCACGGTGAATTGTCTTCGCATTTCCGATATAACAGAAAGTTCCAACAGCTTGTACGTTGTTGGAATGTCTGATGTCCAACGTGCTCCCTGTTCCAGCAGAATATATACAGCAGGAAATAAAATAAAAAGACGAATATTAGTAAAAGTCAATTTTAAAAAGAAAAACACACCTATCTACGTTAATGACTGATTGAATTGGTGCTTTACGTCACACTGGGAATATTTCACCCATACACGACGATGCATCATGTTACAGTGCAGTTTTGTTTTCAACAGTGCAGCTTCACATCATGTGGCAAAGTCATCACTTCTGATAAAATTCAATGTGTTAGAAAGGACAAGTACTACAGTCCACTGTAATAACAGGCATTTGCCACTGGATCATATCATAGCAAAAAATAATAGTATTTGATATAATATTAATAATAATATTTGATATTATCAGTTTAGGGCGCTAAATGTTACAGTAAACCTGCGAGCACCGGCTGGTACTGACAAGACCAATGATGATAACTACATTGCCACTCTACAGACAGCGCATCCTATCAATATCGCGTCAGAAAGGTAACTTCCACGAACATTGATGCCGGGCCCCCAGGTGGGATTTAAACCTGGAACCTTTGGCTCTGAAGTCCAATGTTCTACCACTGTTCTACCACCCGCCCAAATAAATATATGATAACATACCATATACAATAGTAAAAATAATTCTAAAACAAATATATCGAAATATCACCCATCTGTCTACTACTAAACTATTTTGATATATTTGTTTTAGAATGATTTTTACTATTGTATATGGTATATTAATATGATGTTATTATATCAAATAATATTATCATATCAAATAATATCCAAAAAATATATATCTATAGATATAATAATTTTTACTATGATACGATCCACTGACAAGTGCTTATGCTGTAATCAATAGTAGAGAAATGTTTCATTAATTTCCAAATTGATGGTATGTACAGAAGGTACATGTTGATAGTTAATAGTTATTCAAGGAGTGAGTGAATTATTGTTTTACATCACAATGGGAATCTTTCACCAATATTATGCATGGACAAGTGCACTCACAAGCGTTGTTCGTAGCTAGAGTCATTAGTGCCATAGACTGAGGTTGTTGTGACCGTGCCACGTCTTGTCCGTGTTGTTGGAACTGGCCCGAGTGGTCATCAATGTCTTCGATCTCTACCGGCGTCGTGGATAATGTCCGTTGGCCAGAGATCATTCTAGCAGGTTGTGCATCTAAAGCAGCGGAACTCGTGGAATCCGGCAGAGACTCATCAACCGCCTCAAGAGTTGGCAAAGAGGACATGCTTCCTTCAGTCTTCTTACTAGATGTCAAGACGTTTGATCTCACATCGCTTCCTTGTTCATCTGTATTCTCATTCCATTTGTCAGACAGCATTCCAGCAGGGTTTTTATCTAAAGCAGCGGAAGTTGTGGAATCTGGCATTAAAGGCTCATCAACCTCCTCAAGAGTTGGCAAAGAGGACATGCTTCCTTCAGTACCAAGGGTTCTGTTACTAGATGTCGAGATGATCGATTTCACATCTTTTTCTTGTTCATCTGTATTCTTCCATTGACCAGATAGCATTATGGCAGTTGTAGAATCTCGCATTAGAGGCTCAGCAACCTCCTCAAACGTTGGCAGAGAGGACACGCTTCCTTCAGTCTTCTTACTAGATGTCGAGATCATCGATCTCCCATCTCTTCCTTGTTCATCTGTATTTTCATTCCATTGGTCAGACAGCATTCCTGCAGGGTTTCTATCTAAAGCACCGAATATTGGCACAGCTGTCGCTCTAAATTCAGTGCAGGTGGAATCTCGACTAGAAACACACAAGGAACCATCTACCTGAACGTCTTCATCTGCACTTCTCCCTCGATCACCAGAGTCTCCACTGTCGTCATTGCAGTTCCTTTCTCTTAGAAAATTGATTGCCAATCGTGAACGTCTTTTATTATGTGGTCTACTGACAAGACACGGATCAGAAAGTAATTTCTGTGGAGGTGATTCCTGAGGGACCACGTTTTTCAATGCATGATTTTCCATTTCATCTGAACGGAGATCAAGTTGAGATGCATGGGCATCATTACCAGTTGAATCTGGTGGTGTTGTCGAAGGACAGAAACAAGCTTCATTTCCTTTAGAAACACATTTGAGTAATTTGTCTCTCAGCTTTTTTGGCAGTTTCTGAAACTCTAAACCGCTGTGTTTATCCATTATTTCGCTGTACGATTCGGTCGAATTAGACGAGAACTCATCCATGCTGGAGAATCTCATGTTTTGGTCAATTATCGATGTTTGTGGATGCAAGCGGTACCGTTCAAACGGGTCAGTCATATCAAATGGCCCATGGATACCACAAAACCTGTTTGAAGCAGCTGCTTCAGAGGAAGCGTTAGTTTCCAACTGAGAAACTGTACTTGACAAATTCAACTCTATCTTGGGTTCCAGTTGTGATGCTTCAAGCCTACGGTCATCAATATCTATGATGCACTGCGACGTAGATACCAGGTCTTGACTTTGACTCTGGTATGGGATTTTGTTTTGTACCATTGGTCTTTTATTTGGGTTGGCATTCTCTCTGTTCCAAGTAAGCCTACTGTCATCAACATCTCTACTGCACAGCAATGTACTTCTCAGGTCTTGATCTGAACTAATCTCATGGCATTGGATTTCATTTTGTACCATGGGACTTTTATTTGGGACGGCATCCTCCCTGTTCCAACTGGCCCATCTATTTGACATGTCGACAGCTGTTCAAAACCTTTGTCAAATTCCAGAGATTGTCACATAAATGACAACTATGATGTCATCACAGGAGATACATTATGTGATTCCAGTCCAATGCTACAAGCCAATTGTAGGAGTTTCTCCAATAGTTGTTGAACGAAATTCAACCATTATTTATCATATTTTCCTCTTTCCAGATAAAAAAGTGATCATGCCTTGGAATTGGAGACTGGTGACCATCTATTCATCAGATAATCAACCTAAAACTGGTTTTAGTTTCCGAGATCCATCCATTAGCTTACCATAGATCTCCATTATAAACATCTGCAAATATGTAAAATGAAGGATTATTCATACAGGACAAGACAAAAGTATAGTATTTTTTTGGAAGATGTAGACTATTTTTTTAGAAGATGTAGACAAAGGCATAAAAAGTAATATCTACAAAAATGATATGGCACAGTATCGCCAAAAAAAGTAATTGCCAAACTTCCAAAGTTGATAAGCCGTATTAGAGTGGAGAATCTCTACACAAGAAATGCGAGGTCACAGTTACTTGTGTAGCTATCTGGATAGGTAGTTTTAATTAAGAAGGAAAGAAAGATATTGTAGAATAGTAAAAAAATCTGAAAAACATACCTGTCAGGGAAAGATTTATGCAATTGAAACAGCTAGAGGACAATGTGAATAATTGGTTGTTTTCTCTCTCTCTATCTCTCTCTCTCTCTCTCTCGCATCTCTTGAATATACAGATGTCGTAGTATTACGAAAATGAGTGAGGGGAGGAGGTATACTAGATACGTATGCATGTCACTGGCAGCCATATTTGAACAGGTTTGAACACACACACACACACACACACACACATACGTCACGTCAGCTGGTGGTGCACGCTCGCAAGCACATCCATTTATAGGAAGCAACAATCACGGACAGTAGTTTAAATTCACTGAAGCTAAATAAATGTACCAATGTAAACCTACATGTATCAACGTTTACCCGTCTGCTCTTCATTCGACAATGGTGTAATCAAGACTACGGAAATCACGATTCAGGTTATACCGAGTTACTTCCCCTTCTAGGGGAATCCCACTCTTATGCTATACACGATAAGTCTGTCTCATGACACAGGTAAGGCATAATGCGGTATTTCACAAGGTAACTTATCGTGTAGACAGGTGCTAAGATTCTGCCAAGTCTCGATTTCGCACGCACGTGCACGGACTTTTTTGGGTATCTCATGGAAATTCTGATTGGCTGACGGGTACTGTCACTAACTTGTTGACATATCTGCATACACAGGTCTCATGAGACTGACTTGCCGAAGACTTATACCGTCTAGAACCCCTTTAGACTTTTAGTACCTCCATTATAATCTATGTTATGCTTACCAGCTGCATACATCATGCCTTGTCGATAACCGTATAATTAGTAATAATATTCATTCATTAATAAAATGTAACGGATAAGGTATAATCACGATCGAGTTCGACTGGTTCGTGGATCATGGGTGACCGCGAACCTGAAAGTAGGCTATGTCGTTCCTGCTCCACACTGAAACACTGGCTGAAAAACCTATAGTTCACTGTTAACCAAGTCCAGAAGTCTAAACGTTTATCCCATCATATGCATTTAGCTTATATCACATAGCCAAATTATGTAAATACAAATGTCTGCCATATCATACTAAGAAATGCCTAAATCATTGTTTATAGATAGCCTACAATTTCAAGATTTTCTACCAGTCAATTATGTGTGCTCATATATTATTTAGCCACCAAATTACGGTATTTGTTATTTATTCGTGTGTTTCAAGGCGGGGGGGGGGGGGGCGGTTTATTAGGCTTTGGGGTTAAC
>JAUTBT010072876.1:0-13531 GCA_032361225.1 Lepetodrilus schrolli
GACACGTATGTAATACCTATAGTACACTTCAATACGTCTTTATTGCATGGTGTTTTCACAATGATTGTTTGTGCTATTAAAATTAAATCTCTTGTAGTTGTACTTTTGCAGTGAATTCCAGAAAAAAATTGCAGCTAGTCCCAATTTTTTAGACTAAACAATGGGGTCCACGGTTGACCCCGCAGTTTAAGCGATTCCGCGAAGTAGTGAAGGACATTATGTCAAGGATTCATTGTATTTATTCTATGAACTTTGATGTGAACCTGTTAGAAAGTTTTATGTTTGATTCCATTGATTCCGTCATAGTGCTGTGTTTGGTTTCATAGATTCCGTCATAGTTCTGTATCATCATTCCATGTGTGGTTTCATAGATTCCGTCAGTTTCATGTTTGGTTGCGCAGATTCCGTCGTGGTGCTGGACCTGATGCACAGCCTTGCCGACGTTCTGAGCGGAGTGAATACACAGATTCCGCGACGCGTTATGCAATGGAAGTATTCCATGCTCAACTGTAAAGTGGACATCAACAACCTCAGCGATTCCGCCGTTAGAGTTCGTCGAGCATTGTCCAATGGTCAGTATACTGCCCGGCATTATTATCAGTCAGTATATTATTGGATACTCTTAGCAACAGTGGGCAGGAAGGGTAGTGTGTCAGACAGCAAATCTGCAAATAGTTCTAATCTTACAGTATGGATGGCCGGCTCCGTGGCGTAATGGTTAGAGGGTCGTCCCAGAGTGTTGAAGGTTGCAGGTTCGATCCCTGGTCGCATCATACCAAAAGACGTTAAAAAATGGTACTTGTTCCCCAGCTTGGCGCTCAGCATTAAAGGGGTAAAGCAAGGACTGGTCAGCTCGGAGTCAGTATACTGTGTCTGGTTGGGGTATTCATGTTTTATCTGCGGCATGATATACCTCCAATTGAGCTAGCACTATAAAAATTGGTGGAAATCCAGACTAGTGCAAGCAGCACATATGCACGCAAGCCATGATGTGAGTGAACAAATCTTGAAAGTGGCTTTAAACCCCAAATCAATCAACTGTACGGATGGCTACAATATCGCAGAGAGTGAGTCAGTGATTATGTAGTTTACCGTTGCTGCAGGAATCTTTCACCTATTTGCGATGATACAATATCGCAGCAAAAGATAGTCAAATCAAAAATGGCAAATCCTCTACAAAATACCCTTTCAAGAATTGCAATTTTTCAAATAGTGGGTAGGAGCAATCACTTGGACTGACATATGAATAATGCTTATGGGACTTGTTGCTGTTATTGCAATTGTTGTTGTTAATTTTATTGTTTCAGTTCTTATTAATATTTATAGTATTTTTATTTAATATTATTTGTATTTTTATTCTTATATCTTTTTAGTATTTTTTTACTATTATTATTGTTCTTGCTATTATTACACATTACAACTTGAATATGCATGAGACTTGTTGTTGGTATATATTTTTTGTTGCTGTTTTTATTATTTAAAAAAATATATATAAATTTTATTATTTTTATTCTAATTTTTATTATTATTTTATTATTATTATTTGTATTATTATTATTATTGTTATTACAATTAGAACTTGTGTTTGTTTACAGAATTCCCAGAGGAATTCAAGCTGACACCCACAGGTCTGCCACAAAGGTCCACCAACACCTCGACCGCCAGCACTTCTCGCGACACCACTCACACCGTCACGGCGGCAAACAGCACCGACGACCAGAACATCACCCCTAATAACGACCCCACCGAGAGTCCCAGCACCTCACAAGGTGGAGGTAACTCTGCCCTCAGCTCCGATACTGTGAACGAAAGGACACAAGGGGAGACAACTGAGGACGAGCCGAAGAAGAAGAAGAGGGGAAGATGGGGTGCAAAACCAAAGGAGCCAATCATGGAGAAGCCACAGTTGTATTCGTTGAATCCGTTATGCGTCCCCGTCGGAGTCCTTAAGCTGAAGCAGAAGAAGAGGAGGAAGCAGAAGAAGACGAAAGCAAAACCAAATCAATGACGATGATGAAAATAAATTATTTGTAATAAAATTGAGATATTTTTTTTGGTTCTAATTGAAAATCGAGAGCATCCAGTAATTTGGACGACCAGATTCAGACCTACATCAGAGCACTCGGAGACGCCGATTCAGTTGTCAACTCCACCATCGTCATCACAGGCGCAATGGGAATCATAGAGAGCAGTAACCCTGGTTTGCTAGACATCAATGGCTGATCCATAACTCTAACAAAAGCCTGGGCCCTTTCTTTGCTGGAATGCATGGAATTTTCCTATCGTAAGGCCACTACCAGTGCTAGAACACTCCCGGAAAATTTAAAGATATCGAGAGTGAATTTTTCTTCAACGTGTTGCCAGTATTGTTCAAATGCCATCAGAATAAGGACTTTATTGCCAAACTGAAAAAGAATCGCGTCAACGTCAACATTGACAACTGCGCATGTCAAAACAGGTACTCATGCGTGATAATATGGCAACTTTAGATGTTAGAATTAGTTCAAGGTTGACAAATTAACCTCGAATACCTCGAAAGTTTCCAACCTCAAACATTTTCGGACTCCTAGCCGAACAGTCCTTGCATTACCACTTTCATGTTCAGTGCCAAGCAGGGGAACAACAATTACATACACCATCTTTTCTCATCTTGACATGGCTCGGTCTGGGATCGAAACATTGATCGTGACAATAACCGTGACTGCGTTTTAGGCCCGGGATGCCGACACAAGGTGTTTGTTACAGTTGATCACACATTCGCATGTCGACAAAACAGGATTATCATTTGTACGGCTGCTCTATGGTTAACACCCACAGTTAATCGATTTCACGCTCCTTGTCAATTGGTACCACCTTACTTGATATTTTTAAGAGATCTCGAATGAATATACTGATAATTAATAATGCATTGTATGTTTTATACATAGGTACATGATTTAATGATTAAATGTAGGACAAAGAACAGCTGTTATTCTTATCATTACTGTCCAAGCCAGTGTTTCACAAAATGGCCGTGCTGGTAGTCTAGGTGCAAGACTAGGCTTTCGTCATTTTCTCCTATTGCAAAAACATTGTACCTGCCCAGATTAATACCTGGACTACAGTACAAGCTTTTCGTGAAACGCAGGCCTAAATTTACTGTAATGTGACGATCACTTACGAATTATAAAAAAATGACCACATATATCAGAGTATCATGATTTTATTAGTACTTTGAATACATGTACAACTAAACAGAACAATTGTTGTATAAATACCGGTATACCCAAGACTAAATTGAAATTGTGACATGAAATTTAAGTGTATGTACACTGTATTTCATATATAATATTCATAGTCGATAGTTGACTAAAATTCCCACGTTTATACATATTAGTATCCCTTTCAAAGGTTGAGTAGTATATATGTTAGTTTTTATATACATAATAATTTGAATATTATAATATATAGGAATCAACAATCAATTCTAATAAAGTCTTGTGATTATATTGTATTGAAAACATTGCAATATAGCTGAAGCTAAAGTTATAGAATATTCTCCCATAGAATATTGCCCAACGAAATTGTAATGAACGCAAGAGATAGGGAAAGTGGATTGACATTTTCAGTTGTTAGGGAGAGCATGATATTAAGTATATACACACACACAGATAACGTACAAACACCACCGTGAAACAAAGGTTCCATTTTGGTTATAATTTGACAGACCATATGTAACGGCATAAATATCAATACAAATTAAACAACTTTAGGCGAGGTTTATACCAGATGATGAAAACAAAAAATATAACAATCTTGACTAATGCAAGTTTAAAACTAGACCAGGCCTTTCATGACTGGCTCATACAGTAGTCCCGACTTTAAATGAAGCTTTATTTTACTTAATTTCCTGCACAAAACATAAACATAGTACAGTTACCGTACCTGCAAATCCACATTAAAATACCCCTAGCTACACGCCTGTCTACTATGCGACTTTCGTGAAACACAGGCCTGGGGGTCTTGTGTACGAAATAGCACTGAGATAACCTCAACTCCAACCTTCGCAATGGTGTAGTCTCTAGCTGAGAAGATGGAGTTTAGGTTACCTTAAAGTTATGCCAGTTTCGTACATTAGAGCCCTACATGGTTAACGAGTCCTTGTGTAACCCTCTCGCTTCTGAAGGAAACCGGAGATGCCCTGCATGGTAGAACAATAATTTTGATTAATCCAGCAGGGAGAGGGTTAAAATGAACTACAGCAATGCCACAAGGATGTGAATATAATGCCCTCTTTTCTCTGAGGGGATGAAGATGAACTCTACATGGAAACTGCCCATTCATCAATAGGACTGTTCTGATGATCTGTAATGATCTAATCAGCAGATAGGATTTCCCGATGTACTCACATATCCTGTAACACACGTGACATGGGCTGTAAAGGTCCTTCCACAGCAGAGACGAGTGATTTGTCGCCGTGACAATCAGCAACACCAAAATATCCTATAGAAATTTGTCGCTTTTGGTGTGCAAGCATTTAGATAAATGATAAGGTTCTATCTTAGAATGTAAATCGCCGAGTTTGTTGCCACGAAATTCGCCTCTGGTGTGCAAGGACCGCAACAACTTGGCACAAAAAGAAAATACACAACACAATTAGCGATGGAGCATTGATCATTTCTGTAATTTACCGTGATATGACCACCAGTAGAACACATTGCTTTCTTTGGTTTTTGCGTAAATAAAAAAATAAAGGTGTCTGTTCAGCATCCACAAAGAACTTTTCATCAATTTTGAATTGAACCATTTCTTTGGAGACTTCACGACTCCCAACATTCATACATGCCTACTATATGCCAACAGTTATTAGTACGACTATTGAGGAATGATTGTAACAAAGCAAAGAGGATTATCTGAAATACTGTAGTTAACATATCATAACATACACAGGTTCTTTTCAATTCATTTGTGGTTAAAACAATGTCCGTTCACAGTAATGGGTTCACAGAAGAAAATTATCCCCTTTGTTATTTCAAATTAGGGTGCTTTCATCAAACCTATTTTCACTACGGTACTGGGGTACGTTCAGGCTGCACTACTTTTCTCTGCATAGTACTATGTAGTCTTTTGGAAGCCGTTCAGCGAGCATATGTAGTACATGTACTATGTAGTACTATTTGTCACTGCGGGCTTTGACCCCGTAGTGTTTTGTAGGAAAACCCAAACCAGGAAGCGAATAGACTGGACACCTGTGCAAACCAATTTCCTGCTATTTTCCTATGAACCCGTTCAGCCAGCCACTACTTTGTAGAAAAGTAGCATAGTTTAGTGTAGCAAATGTAGTGCAGCCTGAATGCACACCCGTTTTATTGCAACAAACAGATCGCATATAAATTTGTGCCTTACAGTTCCATTGCATAGATCCATTTCTAAATATCCATTGCATAGATCCATTTCTAAATATCATTCTGAACATTTTGAATTCTGTATGGATAATAACCCAATGAAATATATGGCCAAATATTCCGGAAATTCTGATAAATTATGTATGGACATTATCCTATTAAGAAACACGGACAAATATCATTCAGATAATTCAGGAAATTTCATACAGTATATGGATATTATCCCAAAGAGATCAAATTCTTGGGAATACTGCAATAACCCAAAGGGATTATGACCATAATATTTTTAAATATTTGGAATTGCACAAGAACATCATACCAATGAAATAAATCATTAAATAACAGCTGTCATTTGAGAAAATATTTGAGAATTCCGCATAGAATACCATTCCAATGAGCACCTAATTCCTCGGGAGTAAGAATTCTTGAATTCCCCGTGTGACAAAGACTGAATAGTGTGTCTGAATAGTGCATAGGAAATTCTTGGGAGAACTTCTTAGGGAATTTGTCGATGTTAACATAATTAACCCAGCAGAACTCGGTTCATTCGTTGCCGGGCATCGTCGGGCTCCGAGTCGCTGTCGCCATCTGCGCCACACACGGTGGGTCGTGTGGTGGTGCACGTAGGTGAACACAGGTACTGCAGTAGAGGAAGGCGGTACTTGCCGCAGAAGTCTACGAACTTGATGTGCTCCACGCGCGACGTGAAGTACACCCCTAGAACAGAACAGCGGATAAATATTACAAATGTGAATTGTAAAACTGGATGTGCAAATGGGTCCCAGATTTTAAAACCTTTTGAGTACAATTTAATAGTCAAGCTCAAATTTTATATGTGAATTTGTGGACAAAACTTCTTTGCGTTGAGGATGAAATTGTCCTAAAAAAAGTTCCGTAATCTCACATTAAATTGACGATTTGAAATTTAGAAGAAAAAAATAAAACATAAATTTCTTGACTAGCACTTGACATGTGAATTAAATGTGAAATTGATCGGGCTTAGATTAGTTAGTTTTTTTAATAATTTCCATCCTTTTATAGATTCAATAGGCATAAATGGTTGTCTCCATGCTGTTCATACGAGTAGTATTTCACGGTATAGATTAATAATTGATAACTTCCTATAAATTCTTGTCCAAACACTTAAAATATTTATTTTTTAATTCTAGCAACATAATGGTTATTTGATATTACAACAATGTATGAATGTTACTGATATAATGAAACATTCTCAACATTGTTACTGTAAAAGACTCATCTTTCGCGGTCACAAATTTCGCACAAATGCTATAATTGACATATTTGCGGGAATTAAATTACGCGCATTTGCCACACAAAAAAATGGGGGAAAAAAATAAATCACTCACATAATGAACAAAAGTACTACTATAACGTGCTCACTGGCGATTACGAACGCAACTAATTGTAAAGACCAATTAAAATAGGATAAAGCCAAGTAATTAGCGGTGACTAGGACAACACGTGGCCTCGGACTTTTGTTTATCAAGGTTAACAAGATTAGTTGAGAAGAAATGAATCGGATTCATCAACAGGAAATACATTCTCAAGCTAATTAAATGATAGTTTGATAGATAAACACGAGTAACAATGAAATAGTAGACATACATTATTAGATTGCTTAATTTACCGAGGTCGGAGTTGATTGCCGCTTGTAACGTTTCACTTGAGTGGTAAGAGTTGACTAATACTAGTATATAATTTTACGTCTAATTAATTTTTTAATAACATCGTTTAATTAAATTATTCAATCGTATCCTCTGTGTTGTGTTTAACACATCCGCTACAATAAATAAAGTTTGGGCTTCATATTTTGCGTGGACTATAATTTCGCGCAAATTCTCTTTTCGTGTATAGCGCGTAATATAAGTCTGCGCGAAATACAAGTCTTTTACAGTATTGCTGTTGTAGAGTGAAACCTGAGTAGATGGACAAACTCACAGCCTGTGAAATTGTTTATTTTGTACAAGGAGTTGGTATGGTTTCTGTTGCTGGTCTGGTGAAATATCATACGTACAACCAGTGTAATTGTGGCTGTCCCTACTTCCTAACAACACTGTGAGGATTATTACACTTGATAACATATCAGGACAACGTTGTGGGTAGTCTTGCCATCCACGTATACGTCAAAACAGCTATTTTTATGTCGTTGTTTTCCCAAACAAGCCTCCACCAGGTAGTACTATGATGACATCTTCACAAGCAGTAGTAACACAGCAGTGACTTTTCTCAAACCTGCTCAGTGATAGCTCCTTCTTAATGTCCATTGCCATCAGGTCATTGATATGTTGATATGTAATCGGAATGTATTGCTGCGTATGGTAATGTATCTCTCGCGCGGTTCATTTATTTTTACAATACAGAATAATTTGGGCGACGGAAATTGTAAACATTGCGATCATAATATTGTGCTGTAAAGTACATTAGATTTGTGAACACTTGTGGTATTAGCAGTAAAGTAGTAGGGTTCGGGTTATTAATTGGTTACATTCCTGATATTTCTATTATAGGTCTACATTCAATGTTTGTGAAGGTAAATACACATTTGTTTTTGCATTCAGAGACAATCTTGACACTAGAAATTAGCTTTCATGCATACCAGAGAAAATCAGAATTCAGAGCAATTTTTTTCTCTGTTTCTGGATTTCTTGATCGTGAATATTTAGTAATCTAGTGAATTTTGATTTTGTGATATATATATTTTTTTGGATAGCTTTTGTTCTCTGCTTGGCTATTTAGTAGATTGTGATTATTTTTCAGCAGTATTACTTTACAACAGTGCTTTATGGTGATCAGAATTTCTATTAACATGTAGAAACCTTTCGGCATTTTTGTGCCTGATGTAAACTGGACAGTTTGTGTTAAATTTGGTATTAGAGTGAATACATTAAACATTTTGTTAACTTTCAAGAATCATTGATAAAAGATTACTATTTCAAAACTTGGGTCTTTGTTATTATACTTGAATCTTTGTTATAATACTTGAATCCTTGTTACAAGCGTGATCAATGACCAAATTTGATGTTCAAAGATCATGCACTGACATTTTATGTAGAAATCTGATCTTAAAATGGGTCACTGGTTAGCAAGCATTCATTGATTATCAATTTATTGAGTAGACACGGACATAATATAACAAGCACTTGGATTTGTTCCCTCGTTTAATTAACCCTCTTCATGCTGGAGGCAACCGGAGATGCCCCAAAGAGCAGTGTCTGTGTCTAATCCAGCAGGGAGGGGTTATTATAGTGTCATTCTTTTCATGTCTCGCCATTTTATTTCGAAACATTATCAACTAATCCTGATGTAACTGGTTCTTGGTGGACCTAATGGAAACATTTTACATACAAATTTGCTTTGGTCAAAATCATAACTATTTTTTTTTCTCCAAATTGGTAACGTGATTGTTGATCCTACGAATGAGAGGAACCCTGATTGGATTTGGGGGCATCAACATGGACATTAGATTTTAGGGAATTCAATAAAGGAGTCCAAAATGTCTGGAATTAATGTGGGCCGTGTCTTCCGCCAACATGATCAGCCTCTATTCAATGATTCTAAAGACCTGGGCTGCGTTCAGGCTTCACTACAATTACTACACCACACTACACTACTTTTCTGAAAAGTAGTGGTTGGCTGAATGGGTCAGTAGGAAAATAGCAAGAAATCGGTTTGCACATGTATCCAGTCCATTCACTTCAGGTTTAGGTTTAGGTTTAGGTTTAGGTTTAGGTTTAGGTTTAGGTTGTCCTACAAAACACTACATGGTTCAAACCCATGGTGAAAAGTAGCACTACATGGTACTGGCTGAATGACTACATAATACTATGTAGTGAAAGGTAGTGCAGCCTGAATGTACCCCTGGTGGCTGTTACTGCTTTGAGATTCTTCTGATGGAGCTCGAGCAGGAATGCAACTACATGTACAAATTACGAAAACTATGTCCTGTTACTTAATCAGCTAATTGTGACTGACTCAGATCGTGATCTATGACGTCACATGACCACGTCACACGTAACTATCAAAGTCGTCGTGTTATTTTCCAATCGACACCAAGTCCTGTTTCTCAAAATGATTTTGTCCAAACAATTCTTGCCCTTCCAAGTATTTGAGAAATTGTAGCCATGGCAAATGTGACTGTGTGCCAAGACAGTACAGTGTTTAAGAAGCCGTTGTTTTTATTAGTTTAAATTGTTATATATTTTTTTACTGTATCGCAATTCTAGTCTTGTGTACAAACTTGCTATGCATTGCACTGTTAACATCTAAAGAGAATCCATATCTTTATGAAATAATGTTTCAAATTGTAATCACACTCTCAACAATATTCTTTTGTAGGTACATGTACTATTATTTTAATTAGAAGTACTATATACCTTCACCACGCTCTAGAAAGAATTGGAATACAGAAATGGCAAATGGTGTATTTTGTGAGCTGAACAAATTTAATCAAATTTATTTGTGTAAATGTGAAATTATTATTAGAAAAACTACCACTTTTATGATGAAGTAAAGTGTGGTTGGATGAAAATATTATTTGGTTTCCGACATTCCATTTAGCGTGATGCCAATATTGCCAAACCAGAGTTCACCGGTAGGAGAGAATAGAATAATCATGGTATTATCCATTTCTGGGGCAAGTTATTTAAATCATGTTTCTGTAATCTTTTTTTTATTTTATATATATCTGATCCCAACCTAAATATTGACCCCGTTCTGGGAATTATTTGCTCATGGCTTGAAGGATGTGTGGGATTTTGTGTGTGTAGGGTGTGTGTGTGGGTAGGGTGGGTGTGTGATACTGAGAGATGAGGTGGGTGGGTGTGTACGAGTGGACAATTTGTGTTCTACCAAATGCATTTCTATTCCTTGCCTTTTCACCTTTTCGCCCCCTCTCTCCTCCAGCTATATACATGTATTATTCACATTTGTTATTGACTGTCAAAAAGGTATGGAGTATGTGTTTTTGATGTGCTTTTGGATCTTGCTAACTGAGGACACGCTTGCAGTTATGAATATAATGTTTGACAACTTGAGGCACGGTCCCTGAAGACTCGTAAACAGTATTTGCTTATTAAATGTGTTTTGATATATACTACTGTGCATTAGTACAAGATATCGCAGCAAATGTATTGCTTCTAATGAACTAAACATTTTTGTTTGGGAAAGTGTTGGAAATGAATTTCTACATGTAATTTCTAATACAGTAATGGACTATACAGCCAATTGAAAATGTGATTGGATTCAAAGGGATCATTTCACAGAGAACAAATTGGTGTAAAGATTCTCATTTAATTTAAGATTGATGATGGATTAGAATTTTGTCCAATACATGTGACAACGTGTTTATGGCAATATTTCAGAAGACGGGGATGGTATGTGCTAAATCGTCAAATACCACTCATATATACATTTGTTGGTTGTACAGTATATCACTATAGATATGAAAAATGTGTTGTCGACTCTACAATCAAACTTTATATTTTGTTGTTGCATCATATATTCTTGTTTCATTATGAAAATATACTTTAATATCACGAAATGTAAATATGACTGATATGTTAAATACACTGAATATTTCATAGTTGAATTCCACGATTAAATGTTAGGTAAATAATGGACACAACTTCACTTGGCCATTGCCATGTAGCCACTGTTTGATGATATTGTCGATCGCTCACTTTTAATGGTCAATAAGTTTAAGGTATAATTGCCAGTAGGTATCGTCAAGAGTATATTATTTTATAGATCCATTGAATTCATTTAATGTAGACTATCTCATCATTTTGTTTTTATGATAATATATATGTATTAATTCTGATGTCATTTGGCTTGGATATTAAATATGAATTCATTCTGGTCAACTCATTTGTATATCCATTATGTCATGTGGATAGGCTATCCCATGTGTCCTTATTATAGTGCTAATTGTTGCTTTTGTCATACTGTCGTTTTTTTTCTTTTCTTCATGTGTCATATTGGTAAGTGAAACATTGGTAAGATTGTTCATCGCAATGGAGGAATATGGATTGTTTTCTTTTAAATTGCTGATTTTTAGGAAAAAATAATTTGCTGTCCTTGCGAAGGAAAAGAAAATGACCCATCAGTGAAATTAGTCTCTTGTTATCATGAACTGGGTCCGCCCTTGATGAATTAATAACTGTATTCGTCCTAGTGGCCTGATTAATATCACTGCTGTGAAGCCAGGCAGGGAATCTATGACTGCCGCCAGCAGGAAGACCGTTAATTTAATTGACGAACACATCATATTTATTATTGATGTATTTCAGTTGGTTCGTCTACTAAATATGTTGGCAAGTTCTTGCCTGTGTATATCTTATATATTGAACGTAAATATTCTCAAGAATTTAGTGAAACCTTTGCACCAAATGAAACCAAATGAAACCATACAATGTTATACAGATTTGGTGCGATGATAAACGCTTATTTTAACTCTTTCCCTGCTGGATTCCTCACGATGGCCTGCTGTATGTGGCATTGGTTGTCTGCAGCAGGGATAAGGGCACGAAAACCTGCGTCTTTCACATCACAGCATAGTCTTGGTCCAGTTCTGAGACCGTGACAAAACATGCGCAAGATGGATCGCACCTTTGTATTGCTGTATAGGGATTGGTTATGAATTGTACACCGTTTTTGTTTACGAGTCGAGCATAATGTGTTATCAGTGATCCTTTCACCAAACCTAACCAAGTTCAAACTTCTGCCTAGTTAAATAAAACTGCATTAACATGCATATTCCTTTTATTTTTGTTCTTTCTTAGTATTATATTCATGTTATTTTTCTTTTTTGTATGTTTATTATATTGATTAAATATATGTGTTCTCTAAGGTTTCTTGGCTTGTTTCTAAGCATTTAGTTCAGTATATGTTCATGAGTTTGACTCCATACTGTAAGAAATCATTGTTTTACATGTTTCATACAATCATATTCACTAACAGTTTTGTTCAGTGTCCTGTTGCAGTTGCAATTTGTAAAAGAAGAAATTTACAATAAAAATATGTATCAAATTTGAGATCATTTAGCAAAAGCATATACATGCAAAATCAATATTTTTATAGAGGAATACGAATTATTCATTGTAACATTTCCTTTCATGAAGAATCTTCATAGATTTTACAAAATGTTTCATATCTTTTAGTTAATAGCTTTCCTGTTTTAATCATTGAAATCTTCTAACAATTGAATGATTCGGAAATCCTCATTTTGATATCAGCCACTAGTTGTACTACTATTTAGTGTGTTTCATATGATTTTACAACTCTAGCTTAGCTAAGTAAGTTGAAATCCAGAATTTACTTTTCAAATTTCAGTACTATTGTACGACTTCAGCTGTGTGATGAACATTCTATATAGCTGAGTGTTACAGAGTTACATCAACATGCTATATAGCTGAGTGTTACATAGTTACATCAACATGCTATATAGCTGAGTGTTACATCAACATGCTATAAGAGTTACATCAACATGCTATATAGCTGAGTGTTACATAGTTACATCAACATGCTATAAGAGTTACATCAACATGCTATATAGCTGAGTGTTACATAATGACAGCGCGTGCCACAGCACCAGGAATGTGGTGGTCAGTCACCCCCATCACATCGATGTGCCACACACATTAGTATGTCAACCAGAGCTCGGGACACTTACGTGTGATTATACAAAACACATATATATGTATATTAGTGATCGAGTTTATCAATTAAAAAACTTTAGTACAATTTGTCCTTTTGGTTTTCTTTTGGTACAGTGAGATGTGTAGTTTGGCCAACGAAAATTGAAAGCAAGGAAAAGTATTGTTCAGTAGCAATTATATTCCTTGAGCATGTTGTGACTTTACTGTGGCGGTCTGTTTCTCGTGGGAGTCAAAATGGCAACATCTGTCCTACTGCTGATGGACCAAGGAGTCGTGTATACTACAGGCATTGCATCCAAATCTTTCCTATGTGCAGGAAACTGTTCTCTACCCAGGAGAGCGTCGGCTCGGAGTGCGGAAGGTCGCGGGTTCGATCCCCGGTCGCGTCATACCGAAAAACGTTAAAAGATGGTACTTGTTGTTCCCCTGCTTGGCGCTCAGCATTAAAGGGGTAAAGCAAGGACTGGTCGG
>JAUTBT010072887.1:0-13531 GCA_032361225.1 Lepetodrilus schrolli
CTATAAAAATGTACACATTATCTTCATTTTCTTTCAACAAAATCACGCCAGCCAATCTGTCAAGTAAGGGGAGTCATTTTATCATTTCAGTCATTTTAAAAATTGACTGAGTGGAAAGAAAGACATTGAAAGTTTTAAACATTTTACACATTACCTGATTTTAGAGATTGACTGTAACATATATACGATTCATACTATCGGCTGTCTTCTGTAGAGAAATACGACATGGTGATCATCAACGAAGTCTATAAACGTGGTTGAGACTAGCAAGACTGAGTAGCACCAGTGACGTCTCGTACCATTCTCCTCCAGGCGGCCATCTTGTGAGGCTGGAGCAGTCTGATGACACGGCTGTACATGCTGTGGTGCTGCTGGAACTTGCTGAGGAATGCGTGGACACACAACCTGGAGACACAGGGACAAGTACGCACCACAGAATATGTCATATGTATCATCATCTATTCTTATTACATCTAATTCCTGCATCTAGATGTACTTGTCTATGATAAACACCACCCCTTCCCTTCCTTCAACTAGTGAAGCGGTGGCCTTTTGATGGAGTAAGTCTTCTAAAGACAGATGTTTGAAGAACTGAACTACTTTAATACCATGCATAACTCTACTAATATACATGACAAATGCAATCACCAACTTTTAAGAAATTAAGCCACTTACCATTTTAACAAGGGCAGTGAGAACATGTTTGACTCCAGTTCCAAATCTGTGTTGAATTTCTGTAATTGGACAGTTGAAAATTGCTGTAGTTCCTGTCAATATAATGGTCTGAATGCCACATGTAGATAGATATAGTAGACAGTGACAGCCTGACACATGTAGATAGGTATAGTAGACAGTGACAGCCTGACACATGTAGATAGGTATAGTAGACAGTGACAGCCTGACACATGTAGATATGTATAGTAGACAGTGACAGCCTGACACTTTACCTTTGCTGCAGAGAGTTCTTTCAGGTGTAGGTACCATGGAAAGTACAGGATGCAATCTACAATGTAGCAAAACAAGACAAGTACAGGATCCACGGTTCACTGTTCTCCAGAGAACTGGTCTTACTTGACACAAGCTCACTGGCAGGTACAGTAAGTTATACTCTAGACTCCCAAGCTCCAATGAGTAGAGAACACGTTTTATCACCCAATACAGGCTCTGAGAGATGTACAATAGTTATAACTGATATCTTCACATCAAATTGATACTAGGAGACACATATGAAGACTGTTCAGTAACTAGGCAAGTGAGGTACAATATTTATACCTTACATGTGAGCATATTTCTTTAGTTAGTTTATTGGGTGATAAATAGAATCTCACCTGAGTGTGTTTCGATATCGTTGTTATCCAATGCATAGGATAACGATATCAAAACCCACTGGTGTGAGATTCTCTATTATACTCTAGACAGGTACAATCAGGTAGGTACTCACTCTGCAGGAAGACTGGGTTGCGTCTGTTGGCCGGCCAGGCACACTTCACGTAGCAGTGCATCTTGTACGCCAGGAGCAGGAAGGCATGATACACACTGACAACTCGAGTCTCAGGGCTGTTCAACTAGGGAGGAAAACACAGAGTCAGCAACAGATGGGTGAGACAGTAGGACACTACAATGTCACAAGCTAACCACTGACGCCCTGTCTAACAATGCATGTTAGACTCACCAGTGGATCCAGGTACATGTCATGACATCTCATCCGGAGGAATCTGACAAACAAACACCAGGTCAATGGTCAAAACATACTGGAATACATATAGACATTGGAATAGACTGAATGCATTGCTCTAAGATGGTTACTCATTGATGCCTACTCATTGACAGGTTTCCTTGTAGCATGCTCTCATACATACTTTTTACAAAGGTTTCACTGTTAGGCTACTTAGATAGCATAATAATGTTTCAGTTAAGTAAGAATAACTGCAAATGTTTCAGCAGTTGGCAGAGTAATGGACTCACAGAAGCAGTTTAGTTCTCATGGTGATGCCTGCTCTGGAATACTCCACAGTTATGGTATCTCTGATGGCTGGAATACAACATTATACAACATTTGTGCTGAACTAGACTTTAATAATGTTAACTCAAAGTATGGTGGTACTTCACCTGGTGACTAGGATCAAGGTGAGATTTTGTACTTGGGTCTTAATTTTATCAATAAATCAATAAATAGTACAATAATAAAGCACATGACTTCTTGCTAATATGCATGCTCGAAGCGCAGGAGTGTTAACTTAGACTTATAGACAAGCTACATGTATATTATTACAAATACAGTTGAGTAATATACACTAGACTCAAACTACTAGGACAAAGAATGAACTAGAGGAAGCTTTGTAGGATGTTTGGTTGAATAAGAAAAGTTAAGTAAATATAATTTCACAGCAACTACAGAATTCCTTTGAACATAGCAGAAGAGGCAACTGATTACCTTGTCCAGCATATCTGGAGTAGTCGGCGACAACTTCCAGACCCTCAGTGCTTATGACCATTCCACACCACGAGATGGAACCTGTATATAAAGATCAACTCATGACTGCTCATTGAAATGTTTCATTCTAGGATGCTCTCAAAGAAACAAACACACTTGACATATTACACAGAGAAAATATCACCAATAGTGAAGAATGTCAAGAAGGTAAAGGTGTTTGTAGGTGGCCTCCTGTAGGTTCACACTAACCTGTGCTCTCGACAGCTGGTGTCACACCATGGTGGAAGTTCACCAGAACCTTGTCCAGGTTTGTGCTCACATTGTAGTCAGAATTCCCTGAAATATCATAACTTGGGAGTTTGAGTCAAATCATGTACGCAGCATAAGAAATGACGTCACTGTTAAATCATCAATTAACCATGTAACCTGTACCGGGCATCACGTCTGCTTCAATACTGTTCAAAGGAAATAAGATTTCCAGTCAACCCCATGCATAGTGTACATGTCTATAAAACATTAATAATGTTTTTAATCTACAGAAGACTAACATCACATAAATACAGAAATGACTCACGACTGAAGGCTACACGCTCCACACTGCTCACGTCAAGATTACCTTGCAGTGCCGACTCCAGGAAGGCGACGGCCCTGTCCCTATATGGTGTGATGTACAGACTGTCGTCCACCAGACGCATCAACAGCTCGTCCTGCAGTACAGCGGACATCGTGTGGTGCTCCATGTGTGCAGTGTACAGACTGCACAACATTGTGGACAGCACTGACCCCTGACCTATGCCCTCTGTCTGGCGGTAGTACCTCCGGCCAATCTGACATCAGGAAGAAACAGAACACAATACAGTGTTCATCATCAGTATCATGTTAAATCATTATCTAGCAGTTATTCATTATTGAGGAAAACTATCAGATATAATCATTATCAAATAAAATCACTGAGTAAAATCATTATTGAGGGAAAATTCATTAATGAGATAAATGATCTGAGTAAAAAGAAATGATCTGAGAATGTGGTTTTTAAGTTGGACGTGAAGAGGACCAACTATCAATACCTGTATCTATGGGTTTACATATGCATGATATGGCTGAAAGATTCCTCCAGGGGACAAATCGATGGACGCACCTTAACAATATTGTTGAATAGATGGCTGTGGAGGAGAACACTAATGTCCTTCGCTGCAGTGTGAGGGTACAACACCTGTGAAAACAAATAACCTCAGACTGAACATTTTCTACACACACTCATCACACACGTATATTAAATATAATATAATTACTTCACACAGATGGCTGTCCACTGACCTGGTCGACCACGATGCTATCCGTCAGGCCCTCGTCCTTGCTACGCTGGCTGACGAAGCGGAAGAAGTCAGGCTCGTAGTCTGCCAGGGTGAAGGTCTGTCGGTGGAAGGACTTGTGGTATCGCTGGCCAGTGGCGTGCACAGAGAACCATCTCCTGGTGATGTAGTTCTCCTCACTCTAACAGAAACAATAACCTGAGATGGAGGTGCTCCAGAAAGAAATAATGTGAACATTTATATTGCGCCAAATCCATGCTCTAAAGCATACTCATAGCGCTGCATTATTACCCCGGTCAATGGATCAATGTGCACTCATTTCACATTCTCAACACCCTGGGAGTATACAATCTAACACTTTGCTCAAGAGTGCTACACAATGGTATGAGCTATATTGGAAGTCAGGACCTTCAGGTTATGAGGCAGACTTGCTACCTCCAGACCACTATATTCCTGAATAAAAGCTTCTGAAGCAATGACATCAACAAGACTGTGCCTTGCCCAATTAGTTACTCACTAGCTCACTACCTTTGTATGTCCAAACGTAAATGTTTGTGTTTTTACAAATAAAGTACAAGTAACAAACTAAGTACGTCTAAGAAATGAAATTACCAGAACAATATTGGTGATAACTTCACACAGCTTCTGTGGGATGATAGTGTCGAAACACTTGTTGATGTCAGTCTTGACAAAATACAGCTGCCTGAAACAGTGGAGTGATAGAAGTGTGCGTCAACGGTGCATTAGAAATGTTCGTCAACAGGATAATACAAGGACTGATCTATACACCACTCATCTCCTATACAACTGAAAATGAAAATCAGTGGTGGCAACATTGGAACCGAACCTCTAGTTTGACATAGGTAAAGCTACTCATCTACCAGCTAGTTTACTATGATTCCTGTCAAAAAGCTGCATGGATAGAAACACCCTCACAATCTTACCTTTCGTCCTTCGATGACTTCCTCTTCGCAACAAAATCTCGAAAGGCGGAGTAGATGTCATCGAAGCCAAACTTTGAACTTTGAAGCAGTGATGGATTCTTCTTCTGTCAATGACAACAGTGATGAGGTCAACAACTGATTGTATGAGAATCTGTGATAAACTGTGACTGTACTCAGTACACATGTACTTACAGTGTGGTACAGCAGAACACTCAGAACTGTCTTCAGCTGGGAGTTGATCGACAGATTCTGAAAGAACATCATAATTTCACCTGCTGCAGTAAATATTTTCTGATGCCAAATGATTTAATGTCACCTGTATAAAGAGTTCCGAAGCAAAACCATATTTGATTAGACTGCAAGGAAAAACCTATCTTGTTGCTTTCATAATATGCATAATGAATATAACAGAAGGAAGGTTAGGTTGTTATTAAGTCTTTGAATGAGGTCGTTTGCACCTGACCAAGTACATACCGTATATCGTGGGGTATAAGCCTATATTTGGGTATAAGCCCACCACCCTTTTCCAAAAGATAGGCAAAGTGGGCATATTCTGTATTATACGCTCACTACATATTCTGCAAATGTATCCCCCTAAAACTGAAATATGTGCCCCCTGGGCTTATACCCCATGATATACAGTAGTTATCTGATGTTGGGGCTTTGATGTACTTTATTATCAAATTCCAAATTCTATCATGGATAGAGTCTTTGACCTGCAGTCATAGTAAAAACATCCTAACGCCTAACAAGAAACCACAGTAGTATACTTCCCAGGGAGTTGGGAGCAGACATGGATGACAATGTTGACAGTGTATGTAGAATGATCTATAGTGTACCAATGTGTATCATAGTGTACCAATGTGTATGTACCAATGTGTATCATAGTGTACCAATGTGTATCATAGTGTACCAATGTGTACCATAAAGTACCAATGTGTATCATAGTGTACCAATGTGTATCATAGTGTACCAATGTGTACCATAATGTACCAATGTGTATCATAGTGTACCAATGTGTATCATAGTGTACCTTCTTCATCCAGGACAGTGGCTTCCTGCCCATGTTGACCAGGGGTCGGAGCGACCTCAATTTGGGCAGGAACCGGAGCTGGGAGAGCCCGAGAGCAGCTCCAGTCTTCAGAAGAGTCTCCACCTTAGTCTGGATGACAAGAGACAAACATCTAGCACACACATCAAAACGTACAAAAGTCGATGTACATCACTACCCTCCTGCCCAATCATACACCAGGGAGAGAAAGCAAAGTTCCAGTTGGACCAAGGACGTACGACCGTTTCATAAAATGCAGGCAAGAAGCACAGTAAGTGGACCAGAATATTTCATGAATATTTTTCATGACAGATAAACAGCTGTTTACATTTGTACACAATCAGGTCACTTTTGTCAAAATGTACCTGTGATATTTGAACCAACATGCTTCTTTGTAGGTGAGCTGAAAATAGAAAACAAGTTTTAAAGAATACTGTTGAACATTAAACTCAATATGGACAACACGACAAGTATATAGATTTAGATGTCAGGACTATATACATTTGAGTGCCCGAGTGTGTAACTGCAGCCAGACTCTCTTCCTGTAGTACATCAGGCGGTTCCTGTACAGGTTGGTCTCGGTCACATAGAAGAACGCCTGGAACACAAACAGTGCAGAATTACCACACTGAGACTTCCTCAGCTCAGTCAGGCTACAGCTAGCAAGCATGTGGACTGGAAGGATGAACAGGCAGGACATAAACGAACTGTTCAGTCATCCAGTAAGCTTTGATCAATTTGTTAATCCAATTCTGTTTAAATGATATGTTTTACAAAATACATTGATGAATTGATTTGTTACTTAACCTTGCTGCAGATATCTTTCAATCATATCAATATGCAATGAGAAAAACAAGCGACTACAGTTGGTCACAGGGAGTCACAACAAGCTTGTATCTGAGTACCAGCAATGTACATGGCCAGCCGATACTATGTGACGTAGCCTAGAGGTGAGTGGTACCTTAATGATGGGGACCACCAGGGAGTGGAGCAGCCACCAGTGGATCTGAGCTACCTGCCGCACACACTGTGGATGTCCCGAGTCCTGCTGCAGACACTGGTAGGACGTCACCTGAGTGGATATGGCATCAGTCTCAGTGCATACCTACTATTAAATAAGTCAACACTCTCAAAGTAGTTGATGTCAGAAAAGATATGAATGATGGCTGGACGGAGTTACAATAAGCTTCATGTCTAATGGAAAGTTTGAGGATATTACAGGGATTACCTTAACTCCAGTCATGACCATTCCGAGGGAATACTTCTCATGTCGACCTAGAGAGACGAACTCTCTCATATCTGTTCTACATCAGGAAAGTTCAGTTGAATTCACACTGTTATCTTAAATTAAGTTACTATGCTTCACAAAAGAGATCCACTTTGAGCAGCTCATTATCAGTTGTAGGGATGTAACATCTATACTGGAATGACCTGACAAACACCTCCTGGCCTGGATGTAACATCTATACATCCATACTGGAATGACATGACAAACACCTCCTGGCCTGGATGTAACATCTATACTGGAATGACCTGACAAACACCGCCTGGCCTGGATGTAACATCTATACTGGAATGACCTGACAACCACTTCCTGGCCTGGATGTAAGGATACGTCTGAAGAACACATTCCTGTTACGTTCACTGCCAAATAGTTCCACTGGAATGATGCGAAGACAGACAGCTCGCAGGAACAGAAAGACCTGAAAAGAAATTGGCAGGAAGCTAACAGATATATTTCTATACCAAATTTATCTGTATTATTGTAAGTATCATGACATTGTATATCCATTCTTTCATTATTGTCTATGAGTAGTATTATTCAAGACTTACTTTCTTACTTACTAACTGCCAACCTGTTATCTAGGTGACATTAGCAGCTCTCGGTCTGTGAATGGTGGTATGGTATCAACCAAGAACTATCTTCTCTGTCCTCTCCCCTGTCTGTGAGTGCTATGCGAGTGCTATACCTGTCTGTGAATGTCTGTCTGTGAATGCTATACCTGTCTGTGAGTGCTAAACCTGTCTGTGAGTGCTAAACCTGTCTGTGAGTGCTAGACCTGTCCGAGTACTATACCTACCTGTGAGCTTTATACCTGTATGCGAGTGCTATACCTGTCTATGAGTGCTATATCTGTCTGTGAGGGGTGGCATACCTGTCTGTGGGGGGTGGTATCATCCAGTAGTTGTCCCAGGCAACAGCCAGGCTTTCTTCTCCAGATTCTCTTCACTGCCATCTTAACTTTTGTGGATTTCACACCTGAAGAATGATAACATTTAATAACAAATAAATATGAAATCCTTTCCTGAATGATCACACCTTGCCCTAGGTTGGTGGAAGTGTTGGCCTGTAGGCTTACCCCGAGTGTAAACAGGAATTGTCTTAAATCTCCACGTCATCGCTCTCTGTGCTTTCTGCGATCTCAGCTGGCAGTGATGGGCAAGTAAGAATCGGTATCTACACTTTCTGTGGAGAAAAGATGTGACAATTAAATATTATTAATATTCACGACCATACATCTATTTGAACAAACAGTGAGCTTTTATGAGATTATTTTATGAGATTGATTTGCTATAGCTCTGTGTTCTACTGATCTCAGTGGCCATGGCTGACACAGACAGAAAAGGAAAACTGCATATTAAATACATTTAGGCACAATTTGGAACGGGTGCCCAGTACATATGCATAGTGTCTTGTATTCAACTGCTCATACTTATGTTGGTGGAGTATCTTTCGACATATCTCTTCAAACCCAGCTGGCAGACTTCTGAGAGCTTTAGACGTGGAAGTAGATGTGGTAGTGCATGCTGCATCTACTTGAGATCGGCTGGACGTGGAGACATCTGGTTTTTCGGTCCAAACAATCGTGTCCAGTAAAATCATTCTGACCAAGTCAGCAGGATGCACTACAGCATTGAGACAGACTAGGAAAACATGTGAAAAAACCAGTGTAAGATTACATACAAGTTTTTGACAAAGTGACTTGAGGCTCAACACTGCAATAGCATAGCAATCTGTTGATGGTTGGAGAGCACACGACGGGTTTGTGTCAGGCTCATAATCTTGATGTTTGCCACAGTATGTTAGCTTATGGTGCGAGGTTGGTTGGTTGATTTGGGGTTTAAAGCCACTTTCAAGATTTGTTCACTCACATCATGACTTGCATGCATATCTACTGCTTGTACTAGTCTGGATTTCCACCAGTTTTTATAGTGCTAGCTCACTTGGAGGTATATCATGCCGAAGATAGAACATGAATACCCCACTCAGACACAGTATAATGACTCCGAGCCGACCAGTCCTTGCTTTACCCTTTTAATGCTGAGCGCCAAGCAGGGGAACAACAAATACCATCTTTTAACGTCTTTTGGTATGACGCGACCGGGGATCGAACCCGCGACATTCCGTACTCCGGGTCGATGCTCTAACCATAATGCCACGAAGCCGGCATGGTGTGAGGTGAACACACAGCAGCTTTGTATTTTACAAATAAGAGATGAGCCATGGATGATACTTTAAAACCAAGGGAGGTAACTGTACACATTGCATATTGTTCCAGATATAGCATCCCAGTATGCACTGCAGAGAAGATAGCAGACACCCGAGCATGATTTTAAAGTTGAACTTTCAGGTTTGTAGTCAAATTCTAGTAAGCCCTCCGATAGCTGCACATATATACAGACATTGTAATCTTTCCTACTCACATAACTTTGGGAGATTTTCCGAGAGATTTCGGGAATACAAAATGCTTTGACGCGGGATTGTCATATCAGCACTGAAAAAGGAATATATCTTAAAATTTACATGGGATATTATCATGTATATAGAATATATGTATTTTTTGGTGATATGAACATTTACAAACTGCAACACTGTTAAAGTGTGAAAGTAAAACTAACTTGAAAGGCTTCATATGCTCTCTGTTTCTATTTTTGCCCCCATGGTCATTTATTTTCCTCAATTTCTTTTCCATGATAGGATCCTGATTTTCGTGATTTCTCTTGTATCTTCGAATGTGTTGTCTCCCTCCTGCTGAAATAGAATTTTATTATCTGTTTACAGTGGTAGGTGAGTGATTTGCTGCTTTTGTTAAAATGGTTATGCAAATATTTAGAAACTTTCAGTCATCAACATGATCAATAATAATAATAATAATAATAATAATAATAATAATTTACAGCATTTAATACAGCACCCTATATAGTTTTATTAAAATTACCCTAATACACTAATTTTACAATTAGACAAATATACATTTATAAAAGGAATTAACAAAATACTAAAGCAGGGACAACATAGTAAAAACCAGTATAATGAGATAAGAAATTACAAGCAGAGTTAAAAAGAAACATGAAATTGATAGTCTTAATAACAATGTAAATCAAATCAAACAAATAGTATTAGAACTAGATGGATATACTATTTAGTTCACGTAGTTAACATGCATAGCAACATACCATTGTTCTTGCTAGAGTGTACTGGTCGAGACTGAATTTTTGACCAAATGTCGTACACTGGCACACCTGAAATCCACATCATTACATGTAGTATTCAATATTTCTCTACCTACAACAAACATTGCAAACATAAGCAACATATGTGGAACAATAACCAAAAGTACACATTAGTGACTTTCTTTTAGTACCTGGGGCAGGAAATCATACACCAGATCAGAGCCTACGTACCAGTCAGTTGAACATAGTTGGAAGCCTGGACATATTGGAAGAGACTGGTTCGTTCTAGCAATCTTGTCATCAGCTCATCTCCAATTCTGTATGGAATATACACAAGAACCAATAGACTATCCATAGTCTCAGAGGGTAAAAGTAAATAGTTTAAATATAAATGATATTGATTGGTATCATATTTATATGAAAGGAGCCGGTGAAATTCTTGTTCTCTAGTAATCTAAACTTGCTTATCTGATCTATGACGATATTTTGAATAGGAGTATTTGGGTGAGAACAAGGTGTGACAAAGAACCAATGAAATGCCACTATTCT
The DNA here is from genome assembly GCA_032361225.1 of Lepetodrilus schrolli. Lineage (NCBI taxonomy): Eukaryota > Metazoa > Mollusca > Gastropoda > Lepetellida > Lepetodrilidae > Lepetodrilus > Lepetodrilus schrolli. Next base: position 10,747 of record JAUTBT010072887.1, read on the forward strand.
GGATCACAGAAAATACAATAAAATACTGAAATCTCATGAAACTCCTAATGGCTCTGCAGGATATATATGCTTGGTAAACAATAAGCTTGACATACATGTCAGTATCCAAAATATGCGATGATTCTAGCGATTTGATTGGTTGAGAGATGTCCTCGAAACTAAATTTGTACTCCCCTGTTTAGCAGTAGTTAAAAGTTTTGACCTCATGATCACTGTGATTTCATGGCAGCCACCCTCGACTCACATGTTAGAAAAACATTCAACATGGATATTCACAAATTCGCTTTCTTAAAAGTATGTATTTCTATTACGATTTTGGATAAATTTGTTACCAGTCTGATTTCCGGGGCATACAGGTTTCTACAAGCCAAAATTTCTCGTACACCCCGAAGCCGAGGGCAAGGTCTCGGGTTATACAAGAAATTTCAGATTGTAAAACCCTGTACACCCAGGAAATCACACTGGTAACTAATAAAAACATGCACACTGCCATTGGAAGGGAGATAACTAATACACACTCACCTTGAGAGGAGCTGCTTCCATGCAGGGAACTGCAGTCTGTTAAATGCACTGTTTGGGAACCTGTATTCAAGGTTGTGTGCATGTCCCACTATGTGACTGTCAGGTTTATCAGACTTCTGTAACATACAAAATCTTAATAGAAAATAAAGTCGAGAATCTATGTCCATGTTAACATCTAGGGTTCTGTAAAAACAGATCTACTTTTGTAAAAAGGCTCAACTTACAAAATAAGACAATTAAACCACACTATATTTACAACTGTGTTTAAAAATTGTCAGGTGTCAAGTTAAAAACTTACTTCTCCAAAACCCAGAGACAGAACATTGGTAATGTTTTTTCTATTGAGCTTCTGAAAATATAGAACACACAAGAGATATGTAATAAAGATCAATTGAGCTCATTAATCATAAATCATGCTTATAGCACATGTTGTTTGTATTGTACCATAGTGGGTGGTGGGACTGCTTACTTCGATAACCCTGACGAGGACCTCCTGCATGTGTGAGGCCTGACTGAGGCTGGTGGGTGGTGTGATTGACTGGCCATTACACTCAGCCACAAGGACATTGTGCAGCAGATAAACATAGCTGTAGAAGAAAAAAAACCAGAGATAAATCTGTAAAAGTGTTTCCATGAACATTACAATAACAAAATGCTGCCTATATTGTACATAGAACATTAAAAAATACATAAAACAAAATACCAGTCTAGAAATGCTGGAATAAATCACACTTAATATGATAGTTAATAATACTAGATTTAGGATGACCTTGACTAGATTTAAGGTTTAGAAATATCCCAGATTGAGTTGGATTTGAACTGTTATGTGTCAGGGTAACTCGAGATTCCCCTGGCCTCCCCACTGACCATCAAAGACTTTTCATATGGGTATGGTCTCGAGCTAGTATCAGGGACTGGGTAAGTACCGGTACTGACCCTTGTGAATCTACTTCCTGGATCAGCTCCAGCCCCTGGATATGGAAACTTAGGAGCCATTGAATCAATGTCGTCACCCTGTCTCCGTACACGTGGTGGAATAACTTCAACACCTGCAACATTTTTAGATAATATAGACTTATCCATGTAAAGGTGAATCCATGTAAATTTGTAATGTTAATTTAATTTGTATTTCCCAGTATTTCATAGAGAATGTAGAATGTTTAGTGACGAGAGAATGATTTCTGTGTTGTAAGTGTAATAAGTCAAAGAACATATTGGCCCCGTTCCTTTTAGGTGTGCGAAGTGTTCTCAGACAGACAGGTGACGTATGGTGTACTAAGTGAAAGGAACGACTCGCACATGTCTCGCACAAGCAAGATGATGGCAAAGAGTTGCCTTAGATGTTGTGACGTCAATGTACTTCTCCTGTGAGGTCTGCATTACCTCGCCAGCAAGTGTGTGAGACGTTCCACTGACTCTTCGCACAGCTCAAAGGAACGGCCCCATTGATATTGCAAAACAAATCACATGGATATTTTCATTATTTACGAATGTTGAGAAACAATTTTCACCTTTGTACATGTCTGAAAACCAAATTCATAAACAATATCTGAATGATCAATAATCATTTAATTAATAATTTATTGTAAGAAATGAATGTGTATGTGCCTCATTTTAGTTAATGATAGATGTACAAGTGGTAGATTACCTCTGACCCCTGTACTCGTTCCTACCTTGGTTTGTCCTCGGGCTTGTGGTTCCCAGCTTCTTGCCGATGATGGTATTGGAATAATGGTGGCTGTAGCATGTACACGTGACACATCACATGACACATTGCGGACACCACTGACACACGGCCTCTTCACTGTGTCACTGGATTCTTTGTCTTTTTCTGCAAAAATTAAATACATTTTCGACTGTTTTTCACACAAAAAGAACAACAAATTAATTAATACAAACTGTAAAACTAATCTTAATTAGTTCATTCATATATACACACATAGCTCTACATACATTTTATTTTTTTATGTTATAAATTGGAACATTATAATAATTGTCCGACATTCTGAAAAATTTAAGATTATTTCACCATTTTCATACTTCCTCTTCTGCGACACACTGAGAAAGAATCCAGATGTCCCACTCTCTTCCATATCCTGTGCTGTGTCTTATGTTGCCAATATATCATATGTTACAATTCCAGTTAGACCGCTGTTCTTTTGTGCCATAATCGTGGTAATCACTAATCAGTCTGTACAAATCATGTGTGGATCTCCTATACAACGACATTCATATTGTGCTGGGGTATATACATATACATATA
>JAUTBT010072898.1:0-13529 GCA_032361225.1 Lepetodrilus schrolli
ATTACCTCTAATACCCACATGACCCGGCAACCAGCAGAAGACAACCTCAAACTGCGAGGTTGCGAGAAAGTCATGGATCTGTAACATTTCTGTAATTAATGAGTTATGATTATAATTTTTAATTGCCTGTAGACAGGACAGTGAGTCGGAATATATAATGTATGAGTTGGGTAGGATCAACATCCATACCGTCCTCAAGGTAGCCAAACTTATTAAAAAGTTTGACTGGGTCATCCTCACCCTTGTGAGGTCGACCGGCAGACTTTGCTTCCAGTTTCCTGGATGCTCGCTCCAGCTTCCTGGAAGCACGCGAGCCGGGCCAGGGGCTCCCTCTCGTGGACACCTGTGACTTTGCTCGGGCTGAAATCTGACTGCTTGTAGCCGAAGACTGAGAAGTATCTGAAGTAGATGTAGATTTACTTGATTTCACTGGTGTACATGTCAATGTAATATCCGACATGCCCCAAGTGAGATCAGTTTGACAATGAACTGATGACCCAGATTTAGCTTGCTATGTAACTGCTGCGTATGAGGTTTGGGACTGACTTGTAGCTGAGGATGTTTCCGAAAGAACCTGCCTTCTAGCTTCCTGATATGAAATGTTAGCTGTGACTTTGAGTTCACATATTTTTGATTCACGTAACCAAATGGGGCATTCTTTCGAGGAGGCCATGTGTGGACCGTTGCAGTTTACGCATATAGGTGTCTCCTTGCAATCGTATCCTCCATGGTCGTCGCTCCCACAACGATGACATGCATGTGCATTTGTACAACGAATGGCACCACGACCAAATCGTCGACACTTGTAGCATCGCAATGGGTTTGGGATGTACACTGTTACACTGATGTTGTGGTAACCAGCTTTGATGTTCTGTGGTAGCTTCGCAGTGGAGAATGTGAGCATATACGTATTTGTATTTTTGCTGATGCCATTCAATTTATAGGTGAATCGTTTGATGTGTGTGACTCCCCGACTCTTGAGTTCATGGAGCAATTCCTCTTCTGTGAGGTACTGGAGACAACACTCCCTGTCACGGATTATACCCTTGCTGGTATTGAGTGACCTGTGGGGCAATACCTTGCACGGAGTGTTTGCAAAAGACTTCAGACTCGGGAGGTTATTTGATTGGCCTTTTGTGGTGCACTCCACAAGTAGATCACCTTGCCTCAATCGTTTCACTGACTTAACTTCACCAGCCACGCTTTGGATGGTTTTTGCTACAACGAATGGGTTTTTAGAAATTGTTTGCATCTCATCTACAGCTTGAATCAGAAGAAATTTCGGCCAGTTATCAGTATTGCTAGGTGTTCTAGAATAACCCTGCGATTCATCATCCGAGTTGTCACTTACATAACCACGTTTTTTCTTGTTTTGGGGATCCATTGTGTTTTATCAAAATTCAGCTACCCTGGTCCCCACCCACCACCGAATACCAACAAAGGCAATGTCAACTGCATGTGGTTGTCCGACATGCGACATCGAGGATACAGGGGAGCTATACTCCAACAATAACAACATAGGTAGCTGAATTTGTCTACCATACTAACCGTAATGTTGGTTCGGCCATAATGATCAGATAGAGGCATTCAGAACTCAGTGGTTATCATCATCAGATTGACCCATGAGCCATCGCCTTCTGGCATGTAACCGAGGTATAATTTAAAATAATAATAATTAGAGCAGACTATTTTGGCATATCTGGCAAGTAAAAAGAGTGTATTACCATGATGTTATTTTGTGCAAATATCAATGCACAGGGCTTGGCATGACCAGCCGATTGATAGTATCGGGTCCATACTACCACCTGTCTAGGTGAAATCAAGGCCAAAGAGGTGTGTTGGAACATGGGATCCGCAGAAACCCAATTATCCTCAACCTCCAGGATCCCTTTATCCACCGACACAGGACGCAACCCATGGCAAACAGGTTGCCCCATTTTGTCGCCTCTTACGACACACAAGGGGGTGTGGGGGACCAATCCTAATAAACTATCCACCAATCTTTAATCAACTACCCACCTATCCCTGTCTCTTTCTCGCTCTCTGCTACCCGTGGAGCTGCCATCGTCGTAGCATTCGCCGGCGTCGCTAAACCTTCCGTTGCCATAGTCATTCCGCTGCCCATCACCTCCTCGATCCCCGCCTGTCCGTGCTCCATAGTTACCACTATGTCCGACGTCTCTGTCATAGTCGATGGCTCTGCCTGGTTCTCTGTCGCGGTCCAGTCCTCTCATCTTCATGCCGTTGTCGTAGTTGGGAGGCAAACCCCTGCCGTCCATGTGGACGTAACAACTGTTGACATAGTTGTCCTGACCATAGTCCTGCTGGTAACTGTTGTAGGGATTGTTCATTGTGTCTGGAATAACAATATTGTTTTGTAGACTATGGAACTGTGTGTCAAATATAATGTGACTTATTACTTATCTTGGTTTTTATTATTGATTACTGTTCACATGTAGATAGATAAGTTTGCAAGAATGTACGCTTTCATGCACCAAATGGAAAACAAAACGATCAAAATATATCGTGTTCCCAGTCTTCAATGTTTTACAATAGTGCTTTACATACGGTACGCAATTAATGAAGGTGAAAAGTTGCATGCATAAACCTTGTGCATGCATGAATGTCTACGTGATGTCCACTTTGACTTCCCCCCTTTTATCCGATTTATTATTTATCACTATTTATTGATTTAAATACCATCACCATTATTGAGACTTTAATCACGATCAGCTATAAGGAAGGAGATAGTATCTTCAATACTGCACATTCCCTAATCTGCCGAATGAGAGAAGTATATATTGGCTTTTGCAGCAGCGTCCAGCAGTCGCCCCAAAAAAAGGTAATAAAATGCAGCGACGCAAACAAAACAAGCCATATTTTCATTGACGATATTAGCAAATGCAAAATGTGATGGCATCCATACATCACATAGACTCAACTAACATGCATATACAGGTCGATATGCCGCATCAATTTACCTCTGATTAATATAAGAGCCAAGCAGTGTTTAGTTTATTTCCCAACAAAATGTTCATTCATAGTCTAAACAAAATGGCGACGATGTGTGGTATATTGCATTGTGGGATTCTGATGATACTTTTATGCACGAACAATGAAGATAGATTCAAATGTTCACTTATTAACATATGGCTGTTTCCCAAAATCTTATAGCGTATTTCTACATACAGTGTGACCTTTTCTTTGATCTCGTCTAATATTTAAGTGTTCTGTTAGTAATGCTAAATGGTTACTTTCGGAACATGATTCCACATTTTCATAATTCCCAAGCAGGGAGGTAATTCCAAATCATGGCACATGACATTGTAAATGTCAATATCATTGATGGATGCATGGTGACTAAAAACAGATGTAAACGACACACCATTCCACTTTGTTAATTATAAACGTTGAACATAGATATATGTCGAGTTTCTGATTAAATATATCTTGAAAATAAAGAGGATGATACTCAATACTAAAGACCCTCGGTTTTCGTGTATATTATTTCGCATTTCGGTAATGCGGTATTTTCACGTTACCTATCATGCAATGGAACACATGAGCAGGGCGATCAGAAACGACTACTTACCACTCTGAGTTTGAGGTTGTACCTGTGATAGGGCAGTGTACAGGGCTTAAACGGTTCCATAAAACAGACCTGACGCTGGACTGCCTCGGACTCGAGATGGTCCTCTCAGATGCAGGAACAGTCTATATTTTGAACAGATGCGATGTCTGTAGAGTGGCAATGCAGTTATCATCCTTGGTATTGTCAGTACCTGCCAGTGCTCGCAGGTTTACTGCAACATTCAGCGCTATGTATGTTGCGGGTTTCCTCCTGCCCTAAACTGACAAGTCGTGATATAAGTGAAAGAATCTTGAAAGAATCTGAAAGCGACTCTAAACCCTAATTAAAAAAAAAAAAATTAAAAAATGTGAACTGTTGGGAAAGACCTCCTTTGCATTGGCGATACAGTGTCTTACAGTTTTGATAGAATTTTTTTTCATATGTTTTTTTATTAACTATTAATATTATTTAGAATCATTTTTTTTTTTAAATTTGCAAGAATGATCTTTCCTCTTTAAGTGCAACATTGTATTATGAACCTCTAGCAGGTATAGCAGTACTCGTAGTACTCAGTAGTGTATAGTTTAGTGCAGAATGACTTTAAACATTCAATTGTGATGAATATATACTATTGCTTTGGGAAAATCATTTGGAATAGTCCTTCCAAAGTTGACAGGTATTTCGTGTGTCAATGATAAACAATTGAACTTATCATGCTTTATAGTAGTTGCAGTTCTGTAGCTAAATGGTGCCCAGTTTACTAATTCGTCACCGATCGCGTTTATCAACGGACTCCATGTTGCTAAAAATAGCTGCAAGATGCTAGCTGCAAGATGCTAAAAATAGCTGCAAGATGGCGTTGGTTTCTGAGCTGGTTTGGAATTTCATAAAATACTATTTGAAAAAAAAAAATCCTCTGTAGCTAAAGGGTGTCATATAAATAGCAAAATAGTAAACGGGGCACCTTTTAGCTACAGAACTGCAGCTAGCTTTGTAGTATTTATGTAAATTGTTATATTTATTAGGATTGAGGCATTAAAATGTTTCAACATTTTCTAATTTCAGGTAAACACAGTTAAAACTGTCAAAAATATCTCGCAGCATGGATCCAAACAACTCGTCCCTGTGCATCTTCAATTCAGCAGTGACTCATCGCAATTCTAGAGTTGCCTGCCCTTCCTTGCATCAACATTTGGTGACGATCCGACAACGAAAGTCACTGTGGCAGTCTCTGTGTTTTCCCCGAGTGTTGGCAGCCGAAGTGCCCTCAACTGGAGAAACACCTTCAACTGGAGAAACACCTTCAGCAGGAGAAACAACCTCGGCAACACATCGGATGGAAGAGTCTCGGGGTGTTCAATCTGGACTTAGTGCGACGTATGTTTCAGATCTGGAAGTAAAAGAGTATCTTCTGAGAGAAACTGGATTTGATCGACTGAGGAAGATGTGTTCTAAAGAGTGAGGGCTACATTTGATAATACAGTGGACTCTGGCAATACCAAGATAATATGCTGGTTTTGAAAGAGTGCCGGTTTATTCAATTAATATAAAATGCATTGTCGCTGACCAGGACTTTGAAACTATGCTGGTATACGCAGATTGCCGAAGTACAAAGATGCCGGTATTGCCAGAGTGCACTGTATACACATCAGTACACATGACAAGAAATATCCCCGCATCAATGTTTGTGAAAGTTACTTTTCTGACGGGATATTGATAGGATACGCTGTCTGTACTGTGGCAATGCAGCTATCATCCTTAGTCTGTCAGTACCAGCCGGTTCTTACAGGTTTACTGCAACATTCAGCCCTACGGATGTAGCAGGTATCCTCCTGCCCTAAACTGACAAGCTGTGATATAAGTGAAAGAATCTTGAAAGCGGCTCAAAACCCCAATTAAAAAAAATGAAAACGTGGGAAATACGGTCCATAATATAAAAGTTGCGAATGCAATTTCCAAACTAATCATTCTTCATCTTTTTTTTTCTTTAGCTGAAATGTAAAAGTAATATGGTTACCAACAAAACTTACACTTACTTAGTAATACAGTAATATACAAAATAACGTTGCAAATATAATTCAGAAATTAATTCAACTTTAGATATTAATTACTGAATGACAAATGTAAAATTTGGTTTGTTTTCAGTCACATAGGTAACTATAGTCCAGAGGCCAACTTCATCTACAATGTATGTCTGCAAGCTGGAGTGATCACTTTTTTCGTCACATCCTTCATCAGTGGGCGACATGCCAGAGAGAACTTTATTCAGAAACATCAAGCCACAGTATTTCCTACACGATTCAGAGCTTTCGTAAGTTCAAATTGACTGGTTTTCGTACTTGCCGCCAACAACGTCCCATTATCTCAAAATAAGTTATATTTATCCAGTGGTGCATTCAAGCTGCACTAATTATACTACACTATGCTACTTTTCTATAAAGTTAGTAGGAAAATAGCAGGAAATCAGTTTGCATGTGCGTCCAGTCCATTCCCTTCATGTTATGGGTTTTCCTACATTTTGCTGCAATACACTACGGGGTCCAGACCCGTAGTGAAAAGTAATACTACATAGTACTACATATGCTGGCTGAACGGCTTCTGTAGTACTACATAGTGCTATGTAGTGAAAAGTAGTGCAGCCTGAACGCACCCCAGGCCTACATTGACTACGCTGGAGGTACTATTTGGCTTACAACTCATACAACATGACAAATTAAACCACTGTTCAGTCACAATGAGAACTAAATACACTATTATGACTATTAAGAATACCTGGGCTCCATTGCTCAGAACGGTTGTGGCTACAAATGATTGTAAGTCCAATTTTAGGGTCCTGCTACATGTATTAGTCCATTGCATAAAATACTTTTATTGCTATGATACGAGAATCTGGTTAGAGAAACTGGTTAGAGAATCTGGTTCGAGAATCTGGTTAGAGAATCTGGTTCGAGAATCTGGTTAGCTAAAACTATTGTAGTGATGAAAGTATTTATTGCAAATGTATCAGGTCCCTAAAATCTGCCAATGTATTCTTTTAGTGTATTTTGTTCCGACTGTGATTGAACAGTGGGTTTATTTTGTCATGTTACATAGCCAGCGTAGAGGATCGGTCAATGTCTACCATGTTTACAGTATCTTGTTTTCTCATTCATTTCATATCAGTGTCTACATCATTTCATACATGATAACGGAAAAATTCTACCAAATATTTATCACTGGCAAATTATTTGGTGTAAGTTAGAAATCCAGTATATTGTTTTTGTTTGGGAGTGTGCTTTTTCAGGAATGGATCGATAATGTTTTGATGTGATATTTCAATTTGTTGTATGATTTTAAAATTTTTTAGCGGTCGCTCCAAGACACAATATTCATGGCAAGTCTTAAAGATGGCTCAAAGTGGGCTGCAAAAGTCTCTCTATTCTCCTTCTCTCTACTGTGAGTTTAACTAAAGTTTTGTTTCCATAAAGCATTAACATGCAAAAGTTTCTCTATTCTCCTTCTCTCCACATGTTTGGTGAATGGTATGATATAAAAGTTAAGTAATATCTGCAGTTTTCAGAACCTCATACAGAAATTTACAACGATAATAATAATTGTTTTTGAATTCGGGTTCAGAGCCGCTTTCAAGATTCTTTCACTTATATCACGGCTTGTCAGTTTATGGCAGGAGGAAACCCGCAACATCCGTAGCGTTGAATGTTGCAGTATACCTGTGAGTAACGGCTGGTACTGACAAGATCAAGGATGATAACTGCATTGCCACTCTACAGACATCACATCCTATCAATATCACGTCAGAAAGGTAAATTTCGCGAACATTGATACCGGGCCCCATGGGTGGGATTTGAACCAGGAACCTTTGGCTCCAAAGTCCAATGTACTACCACTGTGCTACCACCCGCCCAGTAATAATAATAATAATAATAATAATAATAATTATTATATTGCACTGTATCCATGTTCAGAAGCTTGCTCATTGGTCAATGGTTCAATGTGCACTTACTTCACTTTCTCAACTCCCTGGGGAGTATAGAACCCAAACTACCATTTAAGATGTTGGAAGGTTTCCATTCACAATTCCATCATCATACCCATTAACAGCTGTGTCAGATGGAGAAATGTTTTCGTCACTGCAGTGAAGATATTACTTTTCTCTGAGAAATCTCAGTCTTTCACTGTTATATGATAAAGGATGAAGGTATTGCTGCTATTATTATTATAGCGTTATCACTTCTTGCATTTCAGAGGTATATCTCAGGGTATTGCTGTATATCGCAATAAGTCGTCAGTGTGGGAGTATGTCGTTGGATTTGGTGAGTTTCTTTCAAAATAAGAATATCACTACTAAATCCCATAATGCTATCATAAGGATTAAAAAATGGTGACCATAGTTTTTTTTTTATTGCTTGAGCAATTAATAGATCTTCCATTCTAGAAAATTATTGTTAATGCTTGTATTGTAACATTTTATTTAAATGTCAATTTCAGAAAATTATTGGTAATACTTGTATTGTAACATTAATGTGAATCTCAGAAAATTATGTGTAATGCTTGTCATTCGTATCTGTTTCAGGTGTTACTGGCTCTCTGATGAAAATCGGACTGGGTCCAAAAGGAATGTTCGCCGGGGCCGTCTTTGGAGGAGTAATGGGGTGAGACGGGGAATTGACACAAGGGGAATTTATATGTCATGTACACAGTGGGTGGTAGCGCAGTGGTAGAACATTTTGACTTTTAGAACCAAAGGCCCTGGGTTCAAATCCTGTCCCGGGAGCTCGCCATCAATGTTTGTGGAAGTTTTTCTGATGCGATCATGATACGATGCGCCGTCTATACTGTGGCAATGCAGTTATCATATTTGGTCTTGCAAATTGAAATTAACATTGTAGTCATCGCCTATGGGTGAAATATTCCCGCTGTGACGTAAAGCATTAACTCAGTGATTCATTCATTCTGCCAGAAATACCTGGTGCTCGCAGGTTTACTGCAACTGCTAAGGATGTAAGTGAAAGTGAAAGAATCTTGAAAGTGCCTCGATTTTAAGAAATAATTAACAGATTACGTGCGCTATTGCTGAATATGTATTATGTCTGGGGATATGAGAAGTAATGTATGCCTTCAATGGATAAACCTGTTTATCTGTTTCAGCCTGGTCGGAGGTCTAGGAATATGGGGAGTAATGTATGCCTTCAACGAGACTCAAAAAGAGAGGCACTATCGACAGATAGAGCACTATTTGGAAATTGAGGGGTAAATTAATACCACGGTTTTATAGCAGTTTTCTTAAATAATATTCTGAGGTACATTTGAACACGTGCTAAAGTTAATGCTCTAATCAGCAAATGGTATTAGAAATAAAAATGTAAATACGAAAAAAAAGATTTAAACAGAAATATAATTTTAAAAGTATATAAAAATTAATTCTGAACAAGTTGTTTTGGGTTTCCAGATATTCCAAAGGCCTTTTGAAATCAGCAGAAACTGGAGAGCAGCTGCAACCTCAGCCAGTATCTCAGTGAACATTGCTGAGGAGCGGATGGTAGCACAGTGGTAGTTCATTGGATGTTGGAACCAATGTTCTGAGTTCAAATCCACGATGCAGACCCGCTATCAATTTTTGGGAGATTGTACCATGCTGGTGCCTGTTCCACAGAATAATTGTAGAGCTACAACAGTTGTAGCTCCCTTATGTTAACATGGAGTTAATATTCTCACAGCGCTACGATTGTTATGTGGAACAGACCCCTTCATGCAATTATAAGAATGAGCTCTGTACTGGGTTCATGAGTACCAGCCTGTTCACAGGTTTACTGCAAAACTTGGCGATACATGCACTGCAGATTTAAGATGGAACAACTAATTACAGTGTACACAAGATTCAGGGGCAAGATCAACGTCCTATAGTTGAAATAATTATCATAATAATAATAGTAATAATAGTAATAATAATAGTAATAATGTGTGTATTTATATTGCACCAAATTCATGCTCGAAAAGCTTGCTCATGGTGCTACATTACGGATCAATGTGCACTCATTTCAACTCAACTCCCTGGAGAGTATACAACCCAAGCTGGCAGTTAAGGTGAAGGTTTTTCATTCATAATTCCATCTCGTCCTACTGGGTACCCATTCACAACTGGGTGGACTGGAGCAGTGTTGATCTAAGAACTTTACTCAAGAGTACTACACGATGGCATAAGCTAGGCTCGAACCCGGGACCTCCAGGTTATGAGGCAGACTCACTACCTCCAGACCGCCGGCTGAACGATTCCCTGTGATGTAAAACAATAAATCACTGACTCTAGACCACTGTGCTGAACTTGACTACCAGCATATCATGTTTACTTGTACATCTACTGGTGAAGTGGATAGTGTATTGTTACTGATGCTATACAACAGTCTGTGCAAAATGAAAGAATTTGAAACAAATAGTGTTTTATCACAGCTGATTTTATTTTGGTGTGCATCTATCATTGCCTGTAGCATTGTTATGGTTGAACTGTACATAAATGATTGAAGTGACATGGCATAACTGTAGGTACTGAAATAATAAATATTTATATTAAAGATACACCACTTTTTGATTTACAAAATATTCATTTAACATGTGTTGGTGGTAGTGTACTTAAATTAAATTTCCAATACTGTAAATCATGAAATTAATGCGTCACTAATTTAATGCGACCTCAAGCTTTTAGACATAAATGCGACAACAATTTTTTCCCGGATCTACCTTTCATTATTTTACATAATGCGTAGGAATTGAATACGGCCATACACCAATCGCATTTTTCGCATTAATATCCTGCTCGCATTAATTTCATGATTTACAGTAGCTTACCATGACACTAAGTTCTCTACTACTAGTTACTAGTATACAAGATGGAATTTACTGGGTCTTCTGTGTCAGGTTAACAATTGTGAGTACTAGTATTTAGATCCACTGGGCAAAATTTTTTTACTGTCTTTTGACAGAATCGATAATATTATGTGCGCTAATAGGCGTCAAATAGGCCGGTCGCCTAAGCTTAATGATACTAATGTTTTATGATTCACAGTGTGAGTGAAAGAATCTTGAAAACGACTCTGAACACCAATTTGAAAAAAAAAGAAAAAAAAAGAATAACATGTATAATTTTATTTTCATTTTAATAAATCAAAAATAATTTCCTGTGTTTATTTTGCAGATATCGACTGATGACGATGACTAATGTCGGTGAGCCAGTGGACACTGGTCACTCAGAGGTTGTTACACTGGCCAGTCCAGAGGAAGATGATGACAAGACAGTGGAAGAAACAACTTGTGAGTTTTCTTTGTCAATTATCACCACCAATATGTCTGTAAACATGCAAATTGCAAAATGCAAAAAAATAAAAATAAAAATAAGTATAAAAGTAAAAGTAAAAAGTAAAATAAAAAATTAAATAAAACAGATCTAAATCTAATTAAAATAAAATAAAACATTATAAAATAAAATAAAATAAATCCACCAATACACAAACACAGGCAAATAAACTGAGCTGAAAAACAAAACAAATAAAAACAGTGACCACACTGATGTGTTTTAACTGACTCAAACACCAAGCAGCCAATAGTCAGTAGCAGCCGATAGTCAGTAGCAGCCAATAGTCGGTAGTAGCAAATGGTCAGTAGCAGCAGCTAATAGTCAGTAGCAGCAGCTAATAGTCAGTAGCAGCTGATAGTCAGTAGCAGCCAATAGTCGGTAGTAGCAAATGGTCAGTAGCAGCAGCTAATAGTCAGTAGCAGCTGATAGTCAGTAGCAGCTGATAGTCAGTAGCAGCCAATAGTCAGTATCAACCAATAGTTGGTAGTAGCCAATAGTCAGTAGCAGCCAATAGTCAGTAGCAGCCAATAGTAGCAGCCAATAGTCAGTAGTAGCCAATGGTCGGTAGTAGCCAATAGTCGGTAACAACCAATAGTCAGTAGCAGTCGATAGTCAGTAGCAGTCGATAGTCAGTAGCAGTCGATAGTCAGTAGCAACCAATAGTCGGTAGTAGCCAATAGTCAGTAGCAGTCGATAGTCAGTAGCAACCAATAGTCGGTAGTAGCCAATAGTCAGTAGCAGTAGATAGTCAGTAGCAGTCGATAGTCAGTAGCAACCAATAGTCGGTAGTAGCCAATAGTCAGTAGTAGCCAATAGTCAGCAGCAGCAGCAGCCAATAGTCAGTAGCAGCCAATAGTCAGTAGTAGCCAATAGTCAGTAGCAGCAGCCAATAGTCGGTAGTAGCCAATAGCCAGTAGTAGCCAATAGTCAGTAGCAGCTGATAGTCAGCATCAGTCAGCTTCGTAATGCTTAACAACTACTTTAAAAATCCTCTTGACTTTCCTTCTGTACTCGATGTGGCTTCAAATTAACAACTGAATCCCACGTGATTAAACTGATCGGTATCAGCTTCTATTATCATACCGTGGATCTATAAGCTTACACCAATGGAAACTAGACTAATCATTAAATAAGCAAAAAGAAAGACAAAAATGTCAAAGAGTCAAGGAATTGTATCTGGTTTCAGGAATTCTACTCAAGTTTGTTCAGCTGATAGTATTACTACTTAATTCAATTACTTCAATGAGAAATCCATATTGTATATTCACATAGTGTATACTAACTGGTACTGGATGTTGAACAGCACGTCTTTTGGCATAACACCAAAAATATAAAAGCAGAAAGCTGATGAAAACACCAGTCTACTGTTTTGAGAATTTATTGTGCATTGCAATTTATCCCGATAGTAAGGCCATAGTTATTTGATTTTTTTGCGTTAATTTTGGCCCAGGCAGTCGAAAATAAATATATTTTGATAGTTTGGACAGTTGGTCGGGACCAATATAAAATTAATAATAATTATAGATTATGAATGGTTGGCTGACAGAAAAGAAATATAATTTATCTATATAATTGTAAATAATTGCTATAAACACCAATACATATAAATTGTTCAGCTTTGAATGGACAATTGTGATAAATTAGACTTTTAATATGCATATTTACCAGTAAGCAATCAAATTTGCTTTCGATTTTATGTCAACCATTGCCTGCCGGACTTTGTACGTTCAATGATAGTAATAACTTTATATGACTTGTTTCATCACTATTTATTATAATAAATTTCTTAAAGCTAGTACACTGGCGGCGGAATATAATAAAAATAATTTTTACGATTTTCCAATGTGGACAAATTTGTGTCGGCAGATCCGTAAACCGTGGAATCAAATAACTATGGCCTAAGCTTGTTACTAGTGTTAGTCGTAAGCCGGTATTCATGACATGTCATATATTAAGTATTGTGTTAAAATTGTAAAATTTGCAGTGAAAAGAATAGCATATACAACTGCTAGATCATACACATTAACAGCCAAGTGATGATATAATACTTTAATTTGCCACTAAAATGATTGCATTTCACTTCTTGTTAAAATAAACATGTATTATAATGGCAGGGTAGTTGGCTATGATGTTATACAATGTTAAGACCGCCCTCTGAGTCGACATTCCTCACAATTTACATATAATATATCCTGGTGCATAGAAGCACTTGCGCTATACAAATCTACTTTTCTTCTTATCATCATCATCATTACATAACATATAGCATCCATGTTGTAAATGTGCATACCATTATTTAATTATGCTTTCAGTTTTACATTTCAAATAATTAAGCAGCAATGGGAATGACAATCATGATAATGGTTGCAGTTCCGCCATAACAACCAGCATTCATTATCAGTATTCATGACAAGTGCTATTAACTACATACCGGCTACAGCACAATTATTTTTGCCACATAGGCAATTTTTCCCGAGTAAACATGTCTGTATTAAACATACCATTAATAATGCTGGTACTGTATTGACTGAGTCCTAATTAGAATATCAGTGTACATCCTACTGACCTGAAAACTTATTGTTGTTATCATTATTTTTTAAATAATATATA
>JAUTBT010072909.1:0-32043 GCA_032361225.1 Lepetodrilus schrolli
TAACACTGTCTTACCAGTCTAGTAGACTCCAGTGTTACAAGAGATTGTCTGACCAGTCTAGTAGGCTCCAATCTCTTGTAACACTGGAGCTTACTACACTGGTCAGATAATCCCCCGTAACACTGGAGTCTACTAGACCAATCAGAATATCTCTCATAATACTGTCTTACCAGTCTAGTAGACTCCAGTGTTACAAGAGATTGTCTGACCAGTCTAGTTGGCTTCAATCTATTGTAACACTGGAGTCTACTAGACTGGTCAGACAATCTCCCATAACACTGTCCAATAGCTTGGCTGGATGATCTACAGTAGAAGCAGAAACAATGCGTGTTTATATAGATCTACTTTCTGAATTTTTCATCACAATAAATGATAATAATATTTTTAAATATTAAAAAGAATATATAAAATGTCACATTGGAATGCTGATGATACATGATCTGCCACATCAAAGTGTGGGTCTAATACTGATATTGTCAGCACATAATCTATGTGTCTGTGTGTAACACTATAATCTGTGTTAGTATCTAGCTCCTGACAGATGTATATTACACCAGCCCGTGGGATGCTCTCAGTGTGGGACCACCTGACACAGGAATGGCAGACCGAGTGGCAATGTCAATTATGCAGTAAGAAGAGTAAATTTGTGTATTCTTTTGAAATATAATTTATAAAGCACAATGTACTATAAGAATAACGGGAAGTCTTTTAAAGTTACCAACATTCCACATTGTACTCTTTTTCATATTTAATACTGTTTAACCTTCTGAGTGAGTGAACTACTGTTTTACGTCACAGCGGGAATCTTTCACCCATACGTGATGATTTAATATTCTTACACTGGATTAATCACAAGCACTTCTGTATCTGGCATTTCCAGTTGCCACCAGGGGTCAGAAGGTTAAGTAACCACTGACCTAATTTGAATAGCGATCCTGATATACATCTGTTTTACTAAAAATCATTATCAACGTATTTCACAATGTTCCAGACTCCCGACAGAACAAGTTAGGATGGCCAGTAATCATCCTTAAATACATCAATACTTTCTCTGTTGACCAGCTAACTCCAGTCAATACAGACCGAGTCGAACCGTCTCGGTCGACCACAGCTCTGCCCAGCACAGCTCTGCCCAGCACGACTCTGCCCAATATGAACCATCAACTGGACCATCATTGCAGTCATCAACAAGAAAATGGATCTTCTGGATGCTATTCATTAGGTCCACTGAGCCGCTATTAGAAGTCCAGCTGTCAAGATATGGCTCAAAAACATCCATCATAGAATCGAGTATTTTCCGTCACAGAAAAACAATACCCTGGACTCTCAATAATTAGACTGCAGTGGGAGAAGGGATGGCTTTGGCATCTGGTGTTCATCTATGGTGTCATTGCCAATGTCATCACTCAGTGTCATCATCACCCAATTTCATCATTCATAGTGTTATTGCACGCTGTGATTGCGTGTAGTGTCACTGAACATACCGTAGTGTCATTGCCTGTAGTGTCACTGAACATACCGTAGTGTCATTGCGTGTAGTGTCACTGAACATACCGTAGTGTCATTGCCTGTAGTGTCACTCAATGTAGTGCAATTCCCTGTGGTGCCTATTGTCTGTAGTGTTCATTGTCTGTAGTGTTCATTGTCTGTAGTGTTCATTGTCTGTAGTGTTCATTGTCTGTAGTGTTCATTGTGTGTAGTGTTCATTGTGTGTAGTGTTCATTGTCTGTAGTGTTCATTGTTTGTAGTGTTCATTGTTTGTAGTGTTCATTGTCTGTAGTGTTCATTGTTTGTAGTGTTCATTGTTTGTAGTGTTCATTGTCTGTCATGTTCATTGTCTGTGTGGTATTGGAAACTTGGTGTATGCAGTTTCAATTTCAATGTGCACAGTTCTTCAATGGCAAGATTTTACTGCCTTGTGACTTTTTCATAGACAACATCAATTCCTAAAAAAATACCAACAAAGTTTGATGAGAATTATCCAGAAATGAGAAAGAAGTCATCACTAGGCAGACAGGCTATTAAATTGTTCAATTACACCTAAATGATGAATAAAAGTTATTTTGTTGGAGCACCAAAAGAATTATTCCCGACTTTGAATGCCCCAGGCATATCCACGGAATCATAATGTCTGTTGTTGGACACATTAATTAGAACATGGATATTCAGATGAAAGCAATGTGACAAATAAGCATCATCACTGAAGTAATGTTGCACCTGAACAGGCTGACAATATTCTATGTGGATAGCAGTTGTGAAGCTGTACCAGTACAAACGGCGATGGGCATTGTGGACAAACCGTTCCATCGATGTTCCAGCACAAGAGTGTTTTTTTGAGAACAGAAATCGATTGAAAATCGTCACATTGGAATTCATCATGTCCATCTGAAAGCTAGGAATGTGATGGAAAAAGTTCCCTAGATGCCTGAAGGATGTTTCAGAGGAATGTTTGTGAACAGGATGACATGCCACAATTTGATAGACCCTACCAATTAGACAAGCAGCTATTCTTGGGGCAATCTGCTTGTCATCGAAACCTGTCTAAACAAGACTGATAGAGTTGGACTATTGCAGCAAGAAGGACAGAAAACAAAAGCTAACCAGCACTGCTGTCCCCACCTCAAGTCTTTGTACAAGAGATGTGAATACAGGATTAGTACAAATACATTCAATCAAAATGTATCGAACATCTCCAACAAATTTGCTTTGCAAGGAATCAGTTAAATGTGATTACCAATATCCAATATGATTCTCAAGAATGGAATTTGGTAAAATGCTATCTACTCTGGAGGCTACTGTGCCAGTTAATAGAGCATGTGACATGATTTGTTTGGAGGTGAGGTTGGGAAACCATTTGTAAGCCAGCACCACTGCAAGATAATGATAGAATTCACTGCCTGATAGAACAGAAAAGCCCAATATTATATTTTGCCCAATAGAACAGAAGAGGAAATGGGATCCAAGTTGGTTCAAATAGGAGGTGAAGAAAGATATTAAAGTTATCCCAGTCAGACAGACATTAGCAACGGATCAAAGTTGGCCCAAATAGGAAAGGATATGGAATTGATTAATGTTGACCTAAATAGGAAACGATTGGAAATGGAATAAAAGTTGGCCCAAATACGACAGGAAAGAAACAGATTCAAGTTGAGCTTAAAGAACTAGAAATAAATAGGTCAACATTTATAAGTGGCCTGACAGCTATGATTAGGAAGTTGAATCTCTCCTGTCCACATCCAGATCAGAAGTACATGAATACACCATAATTGTTTTTAAATGGAGTAACTCAAAGACAAGAAAATTGAAGCATGACTTGACTTAATTGTAACAAAGGAATAATGGTGTTCAAGGTGTTCAATGGGTCAAGGGAAACCGGCATAAAGTATTAGCAATCACATAAAATTAGAAATATTTCTAACGAAGTACTTCATGTAGTAAAACTCATCACTCCTCTTCAAAGAAAGATTTTCATGGCCGTCAGTCCATAAACCAATTATTACCAATATGAATGTACAAATGAAATTATCACAAAAAGATTATTTCAACTTTTAAACAAATTTGCATGGATGTGTTTCTTCATGGGCATTTTTCTTGTGTCATCTTCAGCATCTCTGACATCACCTACACGTGGTCACTCCACCATCACCATCTGTGACATCACCTACACGTGGTCACTCAACCATCACCATCTGTGACATCACCTACACGTGGTCACTCAACCATCAGCATCTGTGACATCACCTACACGTGGTCACTCCATCATGGTTGACGTCTCTTACACTACGTTCGTCAAAATACGATAGCACTTGCTGCAAAAATGTCTAAGTACCAAAATTGATTTCTGTTTAACACCTAATTCTTTTTTCTGCAAGCCAATCAATACCGCATGCCAAGGAAGAGTAAATGCAATCTTTGCGCATTAACTTTGGGCATTAACTTGAGCAATATCTAATTATCCAGATAGCTGTGCTCCTATTTAATAACATTGTCTCCTCACGAGCACGTGATCTGGTCTCGCGTGATTGCTGCCCAACCTATCCATTGCAAAATGGTATTATACCTTATAGCACCGGTAAACATACTTAGTGTGGAAAGGCTGATACATAGATATAGTATTATAATAATAATAATAATAATAATAATAATAATTGCTTGCTGCCTTCCATATACAATGACTTCCCTATCCATTAACATATTAAAAAGCTTCAGGAAATTAATATCAACTTAAATAGCTGATGAATACAAATAACACATCAATGTCAGCAATACTATGATGATCTGTTTATAGTGGGAAGCAAACCTGCAATAGCTACCAGTGAGTATAACCACCCAACCCCTTAAAAATCTCAGAAAGTTATTCTCAAAAACAAACATGATAGTAATTGCCAATAATTAGTGAGGACTAGTAAGAAGGGAAAGATGATGTTGACATTGAAGTGGACATAGAATGGATACTATACAGCGTTACCATGATACTGTACAAGGTTACCATGATACTGTACAGGGTTACCATGATACTATACAGGGTTACCATGATACTGTACAAGGTTACCATGATACTATACAGGGTTACCATGATACTGTACAGGGTTACCATGATACTATACAGGGTTACCATGATACTATACAGGGTTACCATGATACTGTACAAGGTTACCATGATACTGTACAAGGTTACCATGATACTATACAGGGTTACCATGATACTATACAGGGTTACCATGATGGGGATGGATTAGCAGTTGCACTAGAAATCAATGGAAAGTGAAGTAGTTTGAACTTTACCAATGAAACAGTGATGGTACTCACAAACAGTGATGGTACTCACAAACAGTGATGGTACTCACAAACAGTGTTGGTACTCACAAACAGTGATGGTACTCACAAACATTGGAATTAGCTATGAACATGGAGGAATATCGTTACTGCCATATACAAACTACTGTGTCGACTTCCATTCTAGGATCTTGTCACTATCAAAGCAATTAAAGGATCTTGTCACTATCAAAGCAATTAAAGTCAAGTAACGTCCATTAAAAATAGGGTACTGTGAGGATATTTGAATCTAAATTGGTGAAATTTACATTTGGAGATCCGTATATTAAGTGTTATGGCTACCATTTCCTCAAATTTTATTGGCGTCTGCTGTCTGTAAACAGGAAGTACATCTGGGAAACAATGGCCGCAACAATTGGAGGTGTCTATGTGTAATAATTGTCATCTAGATCCAATGTTCCAGACTCCTTTGAAAAACTTAGAAAATGACCCGGCCAGAACCTGACTGAATTGACGGAAAATAATTTGCGATTAGGATTCTACTGAATTGACAGAAAATAATTTGCGATTACGATTCTGTCTTTGAAGATTTCACTGGCCGCCACAATTACCTCAGCTTTGTACTAAATAGATACTTACTATACTTAACCAATCCCCCATTTGCTGCTTGTCTGATGAAAACAAGTGTCTGGGATTGTATTGCCATGGAAACTCGTATTAACAGAGGAAGCCAGCTACCAGTGATATCAAGCTTTGTGGCGTAATGTATCTCAGACTTACATCACCCACACTCTGGACAACGGGCAAGTGGATTAGATGGATGAGTGGATCATTAGCCAGATACATCCACATCTATCGGGGCCATCTACACAGGAAGTCAGTGTAACATGGTCACGTCATCACCACAGATTGTAAACAGACCCCATATAAAAAGAATGGATGATGATTATATACTAGTAATTTGCATACAGACCAAACCTTAGATTTCTGTCTATGAGCAAATGCGGACAACAAAAGGTAGACATTTGGGTATGTTTTTCTCAACTCAATCGTGACAAAAAACTGTCCCGAGTTCAGTCACTATGCAAATTTTAGGAGAACAAATAGTCACGACTGAAAAGGTTTGTATGAAGGATGGCCTATTATGTATCATCCGTGGATAGTCTGGTCTAGGTAAAATGGATGGATACTGGGCATACAGGTGGGGACGAAGGATGACGATGAAGATGACACAGGAGGAGGATGACAGTGTAACAGGAGACAGAGAGAGGGTGACTGAGGGAGGGTGACTGAGGGAGGGTGACATATCAATGACAAAGAGGGAATGATATAGGGAAAACATAATGTGTTTCATATGTAAAGTCAATGGTAGTAACAACCACCACACCCTACAGAGCCTACACAAACATCACGTAGCAATGGAGGACAAAAGTGACACAAAGTGTCACCACTGTCAATGTCTTAAAGTGTCACTACTCTAAGGTAACCCCGAGTTGCAGGGTCATTGATCATTGTAGCTCAACATATCAAAAAATATATTGCCTGAACATTTTGGTGGGTGATGTTAGAGAGATGTCCATTAGAAGTTGTTGAATAATGTACGAGTGAAGTTTTACAAAAATGTTTGAGAAATTGTTCCTTCATGGTGTGTGTAAGTGACTACAGACAAATATAAACATGACCTGGAATTTTTTATCGATTTCAAATCAACTAGGAAACAAAATAAATAGGATATTTCACAATGTTCTATTCAATATCAACTTTATGTCCCAAGCTTCAGCGAGAGGAAATAAAATTATTTCACGAGGGACATAATGATAGTAAATAGAACATCTTGCAATATCCTTTTTATTGCCCCAGATGTAAATTAAGTAATAGGTAGGTCTAAAATTAACATGCTTTTCAAAGGTAATCAGATTCTATGCCAAGATAAGCATATTTGTAATGTAACCTCTGTGGCAATACATCTACGATGTCAACCAATTGTCAGCAGTGTTATGTCACGTACGTATCATTTCAATACGACATAACTTGAAACAACATGCTGGCGTAATAAAGGACAATACGAAACCTGAAAATTTGAAAATCATGAATTGTAAATATTTGTCATTCACAGTTGTGGCGTGTTCTACGTGTGTAAAGTGGACAGCAGAAATAGACAAAGGCTTTCAGATGTGTATTTGTTTAAAGTTCTGATAGATCAAATAAAAATAGAAATACCCAGGATGCACCAAGCCGGCTGTGTATAGATTGTTCTGGTGTTGAAAGATGTTTGGAAGTGTGGACGCAATGACACAGATATGAAACGTGTGTTTGAAGAGCTCTTGTACTTTATGTTGACACTGAGCACAGGATTGGTCAGAGCTGTAGGTATTCACGATGTCTGGTCAGAGCTGCCACATTGCTTAACTATTATCAAGATGAACAATATTTACATCTATCTAATAAATATGACAGAAACCACAGAATTGTCTTGACCTCCTTCCAGCTAATAACAACTGGAGATGCCCTACAGAACAGCAAGTGTAATTAACCTGTCATGGCAATGGTCAACCCAAGGTGCCACACCTGAAATCTCGGCTCGCACCGACCTCTGCAGCTGTCACCCAGAATTGAAGGTGACCTGACTATTGACTATCCTGCCAGGGATGATGGAGCCTGTAAGTGGTTTTATACCTGTACACAACTCACCATTGGATTCGAACTATCCCCTAAGAAGTAACTCCAGACTTTCGGGTCACACATCACTGGATGCAGTATCCAGCCCCTGTCCACACGTCCAGCAGTGGTCACGCGACGACTCTGTAGGAGTCTCAGTAGAAGCACGATGCCCCACCCCACTCAATACATGTCAACACACAGTGGCCACACCCTCAGATGCTGTGTAGACTCCGATTGAGGATCAGTCATCTAAGAGAAGACGTTTATGTCAATATACTGTCAGCAGATAGGCCAGTTATGTCAATATACTGCATGTCACATCAGCAGATATGCCAGTTAAGGAGGATGAGTCCTTTTGTTGCGTCTCACACACGGGTCTCACACACCGGGTCTCACACACCGGGCGGAGTAGGACTGCCATGCATGGTTCAGCAATCCGTCACCAGGAAATTTATACAGGAGAATAATATGGATGAAAAGGATAATTATGTACCAGAAGGTTCAGATTTGAAAGAGGTTTCATTCAGAACTACTTGGCTTATTAGAAAGCAAAATAGAAATTTGTTGAACAAGTAGATGTGTGTCCTCCTTGTCAGACTGGAGTCAGGACAGGATGGATTTGTCTGACAAGCTGGTAACGGATTTGTTACTGAGACATTTTCAATTCCTTCGATATTTTTATTTCAAGGGTGCCATTTTCATCCTCAACTGAATTTTGGTTTACATTGGAAAAGAACACAAATATTTGTGTCTCAGACTGCAAATATTTTGTATCAAAATTAACCATGAGCACCAAATAATACGTCGGTTATTGAAGATTTCAAACCTAAATGTATTTCACAACCATCAAAAATGTGAATGAGAAATTACAATGGAATTGTCAATAATTTCTACCTCTAGAAGTTACAAACACTAGACTACAAACACTCTTCAACACTTCCGTAGCCATGTTCTTCAAAGTACTAAAATGGATTGAAATTCATGTGAATCTTAGAGATAACATCAGTTCTAAATGAGTGCTATAGATGTCCTATTCCTTTAACTTCCTCTAGAGGACATTCAATACCGTCTTCAAAGATTAAGTACACATACACAATCATATTCACAGATTTAATATTTAAAAAGATTATAGAAAGAAAAACATTTGTCTGGAAGCCAGATGACCAACATTCTGAGAATATTTCAAAGCATAAAAGAAAGTTATTATGTATAAATTGCACCAGCAGGACTACATTTCACTGGAAAATATCTCTTTCAGAATCATATTTACTATATTACAGACTGTACATATCTAACCGGTTATGAATATGGATTATCTTTTACTCTCCCCAAGTTCCCCCCCATTTGTCCATCAAATCACATCTGGGATTCCATGATGCCTGTACATGCCAGTCATTTCTCTGGAAGAGACGACTCTTTTGATAGCCTATAAACAACTGCAATACCACATGGCTCCTCTATTTAATGACTTCACATTTACATACATAACTTCCATGAACTTCCACGACAGTTCCTTCCCTTTGTTTCTATGAATGTGGCATAAATAGTCTGTAATCCCGTGTCTGAGCTTTGCTGAATGCCTGATAACAGCCTAAGTACATGTGGTGACTGTCTATGTCAAAAGCTACGCTCACATCTTCATAACTCACGTAAGCCACTATGGAAATCACACACTGATTAACCTTCATGTCTCCCAGACACATGTGTGACCTGGGTTCCCCCGACTTCTGACCTGACAAGTGAAACTCTATGTTAGGGGAATTAGCATGGCATTAACCCCTACGACTCTTGGATACAGGATACACTGTGATTGCTGACACTAACAGACAGACGTTAATCCTTGATCTCACAACTCAAAGCAGCTGGGAGACAGTGTCACAGAATCAAACAGCAATATGAACGTGGTTGCCACAGAGGGAGAGATTTATTAATTTTTCTCTCTCGGCTGTTTCCACCATATTTCAGCAATATTGTGAAATCTTGTGAAGAGGACCTGCAATATGTTACGTATGACCCATAGGCGAGATAAACAGATAGACCAGGATAACAGATAGACCAGGATAACAGATAGACCAGGATAAACAGACCAGGATAACAGATAGACCAGGATAAACAGACCAGGATAACAGATAGACCAGGATAACAGATAGACCAGGATAACAGATAGACCAGGATAACAGATAGACTTTATAATGATGCCGTACAGCTATCTTCCCACAGGTTGTGTGAAAAATATGCAAAGAAAGCCTGTTTCAAAGTCGATGGAATATCACTGAAGTGTACATTCCACAGTCTCGGTTTTGTGGATTCAGTAGCCTTAGACAGATTTTCCATGCATCCCTAGGTAACAATGACAATCTTACCTCTCTTCTGCATACCCACAGCATACCCACAGCATAATTTAGAAATTGTATATTGGAAAACTGCATATTTCGCCATTGATTTTGTATTCAACTTACCTGAAAAATAAATAGAAAGTATATTAAGATGGTATCACATGGAAGTTAATTTTGTATTCTCTATTTAAGATTAACATGTTTACATTCATATACTAACAGGACAAAACCATTGGTCATCCAGACATGAGAACAGTATCCAAAAAGCAACAACACATACATTTAATAACTAATGAATACTGCTTTCTAGTCAGATATGTATATATTCATGCTCCAGTGGTGTTTATACTACTCCCGTAGGATGAACGGCCGACACGTTTTTGCTATGAAAGACACTTGCTTTTAGTGAATGTATATTAATATATTTTCTATTTACTGTAATTGATCATCAATAGGCTACAAGGACGGCATAAAGTCAAAGGAGTGTTAAAGGACAGATCTATGCACTGATAAGGCAGTGGCGATACAATATAATTAGATCACAGGTCTTGGCCCGTCAGAGAAGTCAGCTGGGATACAAACTCACCACTAAATACCCCAGTTAACCTCCACCAATCTACATGCACCTAGTAATCTCTTGGCGGTGACCCCCGATATGTTATCAAACAATAGACTAGCATGGTGGATACACTGATATATTTGATCGTGATGATAGGAAGCTGATACTCTGATCATCTTATCACTGATCACCTTCCCGATTCTGTTAGTGTGTTAGTGCTGTAGAAACATGTGTTCTCATCATCTGCAATACTCCAGCCAACACCGTTTTGTGTTGTGTTGTGTTGTGTTGTGTTGTGTCGGGATGCTATTGTGTTGTGTCGTGTTGTGTCGGGATGCTATTGTGTTGTGTTGTGTTGTGTCGGGATGCTATTGCATTGCCTGTATGTATTGTCAGATAATAATGAAAGAATAAGAGTCATGCCTCTAGATTAATAATATTAACATAGAAATGTAACGAAAGTCATTAGATCAAGAACTATCGACATCCAGTCAAACAGATACGAAATAAACATTCTATATTGATCCTGTTTATGAACACTTTGATAATTAATGTACTTAAAAAGGAGTCAGTGACACTTCTATCCATCATAAAATAGATCTTATTACAGGGTTAATGTGGACAGTTTAGAGCGGTCTCGGATATCACAATGGCTATAGATGCAATCCAGTTCTTGGTACAATCTGACATCGCCAGAGATACAGCTGTTCCTACGCAGATAAAGTTCTGCGAGTTGCCATGACACAAGCTGATTTAATTAACATCATATCAGTCTGCCAAACTAATACACAACCAGCAATATGACTGCCTGACCTGAATGTCATACTGGTGCTAAAAGACATCGCCAAAAGATGGAACAACATCAATTTCTTGTACATCATCATCCTGTAGACTCCTAGCAATCAGTGCTACGTTAAATGCAGAGCACAGGATTGTGGTAATATTTGTGATGCATGAAAACATCTTGATTGGCCTCATATATTCCATTAGAAAATAAAGATAAATAACTGCAAATATATATGATAAGTAATTTTTTAGAAAGATTGTGGGACTCTGTTTGTAGTAGTAGGAAAGTTGCCTGTGTCTGTATATTACAGGAAGTTTTTCCAGGGATAGGAAGGACCAGCCCAGACTAAATGGAGCACCTTACTGAGATTCTCCAGGACATATCATGTTCATTTCTGATGTTAGAGTCTGTGGAACAGCCTCTCCACACCAGCAATAAGGGCATCATGTGCTATAAGGCCATCATGTGCTTGGTATTAATGCTACATTAGTGGCACATGTCGGCACCTCTGGGAGGCCAGCAACTGATGACTGAAGCCACAGAGCCAGATGCAAGCCAGGGAATAACTACAGCCAGCCAACATCTCACCTCTCACCATTAGCCAGGGAATATCTACAGCCAGCCAACATCCCACCTCTCGCCATTCATTGCATCATACGCCACCGAAACACCCACGTGTGTCTCAATGAAGGCCGACATCAGGTACATAGTAGGAAGTATTGCTGACATCAGTGCAAACAGAAATACATTGTTCTTGTAATTGACTATTGCCACTAACACTCAGGAATCTGAAGATCACAGAAATATTCCTCTTAATTTTAGAGGGAATTTTGAAAAATAGCATAAATACAAGTTATTTGTATGTTTTAAAAGATCAGAATATGAGTTAGGATTAGTTGTACTAAACAAGTTCAAAGGAAATGTCCGATATTAATATTTACAAAAATATGTAATGATTCTAGTGATTTGATTGGTCGAGAGATATCCTGGAAAAACTCATACGCCCCTGTTTGGTTGTAGTTAAAAGTTGCGACCTCATGATCACGTATCATCATGGCAGCTGTCCTCGACTCGAACGTTAGACGGACAATCTGCATGGATATTCACAAGTTCGGTTTCGTAAAAGTATGTAGATTTATTAAAAGTATGTAGATCTATCACAATTTTGGATACATTTTTTACCAGTGTGATTTCCAGAGCATACAGTCTTTTAAAAGACAAAATTACTTGTACAATTTCGGCTATTTGAGCAATTCCGTCTTGTAAACACCTCTACACCCCAAAAATTGAGCACTAACTACTAGTACTAAATGCCATCAATATCTGCCAGATTTTGCTGTCGACAATTAAAATGTTCCTGATCATCCTGTCTGTACCTACCACTGCAGTATGCACAGATTCCCTTCATTCAATCATCCCAGAGCTGTTCCATACGTAACCATACAGTCTAGCCATATTTTTATGAATTTAGGATTATGGTCCATGATTATGCCTTGGCTTTACGATGCTGGAAATCCAACATCTGCACAGATGTGCCTTGCTTCACACAACTAAATAAAACTTGGATCTAATTGATGCAAGACTGCCTCACAACGTAACTGGTGCATTTTGATCATCGAGGAAAATCTATTAGCAGCATTGAATTAAGAGCTTATAATAATTTGTGTTGCTTTGAAGATGTTTTGCTTATTGCAATTATTTCCCTTAATCAATACAAGCTGGGTTCTCCAGTCTTCTGTAGTGCCGACAATAGCAGTACGCTTCTTCACTTTTCACAATGCGCAAGACTTCCATACACAAGAGAAATCTATATAAAAATGTCAAGAAACATAATTGCTTTATATCAAAAGCAGAAACTGAGTACTAAATGCAAAACAATAAGTACGATAACCTTGCCTCAGTCTTGACAAACAAACACACTACACTAATAACAGCTTACAGAAGTACAGCTTACTTCATTGAAATTCAGCAGATAATAGCTCCATTTGACTAATTCCCGTCATTAGAATAGTGTCTGGATTAATCCACCTCAGCTGGCTCTTCTCAGGTCTGTTATTAAATGACCACTGGTCATTTGAAGGTGTGGAGCAAAGCGTTAATTCTGGCAAGTCATCTGGAAGGTAGTATTACCAGTCTCAGGTGTGTTCAGCAAGTGTAATCAAGGAACAAGACCAGGATTATAGGGGGGACTTGGAAGTACTTGTCTGTTTAATTGCTTTTGGATGGCAGCATGTGTTGTGAAGCAGATAATGGCTGGCTTTACATCCTCTGGCCGTCCACACAGGACTATTTCTATTCCAGCAGTTGGACATTCTTCAACGAATAAGTAGCAAGTTTACAAGTAGTGTGAAGCTAATCCACAAAACAAGGGGAAAAATTACTCTCCACAAATAACAAATTTGGCAATCCAGAAATAAAAGTGAATAATTTCAAATCCAATATTATTTAATGAAACTAATATGTAAAGTTTTTCCACAATTTCAGTAAACTCTGGGTATGAATCTGCTGTTGGTAGGAGGTGAACCTGAAATAACTGGTTTAAGGCAAGGCAAGACCATTGAGCCATAGTCAATGCAGGTGAACTAAGAATAACTTTACTGTATTAAATAGTTCTAACATAAGGAAAACAAAAGATTGTGCATTGAGAAACTAAACATGGGCAAACAACGAACAGATAGAAATAAGATAAACAGATGTTTACTCCTTTATGTCCATGTACAGTCCAATTCAACATTTCTTTTGCAGCCATTTTGAATTCCAACATGGTCTCCATACAAGGTTGTGATAACCATTTTAGAAATTAATAAGCATGAAACATTTCCTATTCTATTGCTAATTGTCACAACATCCTTAGCCTGTTAAACAACTCCTCTTCCTGTATGTGGAAATACACAGGTTCTTCATTTTCTACACTACCATGATATGGATATCTCAATTAATCCTCTATAAACAACAGTCTTAACATAATCAGTACAGATATCTCAATTAGTCCTTGATAAACAAGTCCAACACAATCAGTACAGATATCTCAATTAGTCCTTGATAAACAACAGTCCAACACAATCAGTACAGATATCTCAATTAGTCCTCTATAAACAACAGTCTAACACAATCAGTACAGATATCTCAATTAGTCCTCTATAAACAACAGTCCAACACAATCAGTACAGATACCATGATTGGGATGCCTTAAATGTCCTTGTTTGATCCGATGTCATCCACGATGTCATCCACAATGTCATCCACGACTTGGACAGACAGACACCTGTCAGGCTGGCTATCTGCAGGGTCCATCAGATTAGATCAGATGACCTGTCTGTGTGAGTGGACATAACAAGCTTGCCTTGTGTAATATGGCTATTAGCTGCTCACTTACAGAGACACGGGACACAGCACTGTACTGGACTGGACCGAGGGAAGACGTGTACTATCAGGGATAGCAAACATGGAACCTGCAGCGTGAGGTATACTGAGGACATCAGCAAGACCCTCAATGTGCAGGCACACATTGTAGAAAACATTTCACTTAATGATATTCTGCTAGGCACATCTCAGGTTCATATGAATTAACAACTAATCATAGAAAGTGAAAACAATTACTGTCTACGTGTATTCCATGGATAAATAACTTAAACCTTCAAATAAAATTTCCCTCCATGCACCTTTAATTCTAGCTGATGACTAGCTCAATAACCAGGCCCACAGCCATTACATTCAGTAACATAATGATAGTTTGATGCAACTACTGGTATTGTGGAGAGTATGCTCATCAATACAGATCTTTGTAAGGAGACTTCTACTGGTTATCTGGAGGTCAGACATGTGGACATAGCAGGTCATAATCTCAGGTACCTACAGACCTGGCCAATAGGTGCAAATTGTCATAGACATCATTACTCCCAAAGTAAACTCCAGAAAACCTACACTCCCGGACATATCATGGCATTGTTCCTTAACAGAATCCAAACCAAGGTAATGCATTATTCGTGGTGCCCAGCTTCACAAAGAGATGACAGTGTAACACGCATTGTCAGTGGCCGTGAAGTGAGAAGACCCAAGACAATGGCAGAGGAACAATAGGCTTGTGTAGCTGACCGCACAGTGTAAGAGGACATCAGTGATTATCTAGTCTGGCGCCGATGGCTAATGGTCAGTCAGAATGTTACGACTACTGTTACCTCCGAATAACCCACAGAAACACAGAGGATCAATAAATTAAAGAATGACTTTGCATTAGAGCAGATCAATACCAGCAAACAGAATCAATTGTATAAATGTTGAGTTTAAACACAAAGCCACATTGCAGCGTAGTTCATCAGCCAGACCAGACCATAACTTCTCACTGAATACAGACAAAGCAGGACATCAGCATGAATAGCCTAAATTTCTCAGCAAGTGTTCGTGTTGGAACTGGACATCAGCTGATCACTGACCACTGCTGATGGTCAGCTGATCATCTTCTGATGGTCTGTCAATGGTCTATCAGTGGTCTGATGATCTGATGGTCTACAGCAACCACATGGCTCAACAGACGGTGTACAGCCAAATGTCTTGATGGACAATGCTACACAATAGAGTACCATAACTAGCTTCATTATCAGATTGTGGAACTCCATATTGTAGACTTCATTGCACTAACACTATAACACTATGACACTATAACACTACTGATGTCTCACTGTGATAATGTAGATTCAGCAAAGTGAATTGTGTACAATAGGTGCCAATCAAATAGATTTATCTTTGTTCCCAATTTGCCCACACAATCGTCCATTCATGATCAACACCATCCACATATTTGCTTTTACTGGAACAATATCTATCAATTTGCATAGGCTTGATTCAAGACTTGTATGAAATATGTTGAAGTACTTAAGTATGTAGCATTGCATGTAGATGAATTAAGGAAAAATATTTGTCTGCATTTAAATTTTATAGAATGTACAACATTGTATAATATGTTGTAATTAAAGCAATGGTATCCTTCGAAAACTTGGATTTGTATTTTTTTTTTTAAACAGCATTTTAAGAAAAAAGATAAGGGGGGAAACAATTTTAAAAACCAGCAAAGCTTTATTATGAAATGAATGTCCAAAAATGTAGTTGATTCAAAGATGATATGCCAATTCCATCCATCCTGCCGACAGACACATTCTGAAAGCCCACTGCTGTATTTCCCTGTATGTGTCATTTGTGTCCAGTATAACCCAGAGCAAACACTTGGAAGATAATATGTGCATTCTGGGGAAGTTATCAGGCCTAGTCCTGCCTTCAATACAGTTTGTCAACCAGTCAGTCAACCACTGGATCCCCCGCCATATGACGAGAGTTAAACACAAACAAAGTAAAATAATCCAGGCTTTATTCTGCAGCCCACAGAAGCTGTTAATGTCATCAGTGAGAGGGTGTTTCTGGGGGAGAGGTGAGGGTCAAGGGTTTGTATTATTGGGTCATCCCCCTAGGGGGCAGAAACTCTTGTTGATTAGTCACGGTACATCAGATCCTATTGTTGTCCTCTTGACAGTCATCTTATTGTATGCGGAATGTGGTGCAAAATCAAGACAGGTAAAAAAAAAAATCCACGTTTCTTTACAAATGATGTGGTTTGTGGTTCACCTTCTCAGTGGGAGGAAAGCTGTCACTGTTTCCAACGTCTTACAGAACCAGTTAGTGTCATTCAGCAATAGACAATATTGACCATAACAAAGAGAATATGAATGTGCATACAACAGATTCAATGACTAGTACACCTGCAACATGTTCAATAAATGTCTCTAAATACATCAAACTGGATTTAAAACAAAAACTACCACAAAGGTTGTTTTCTCTAATAGTACTACAGGGGCCACGTTACTCTCTACTCTAGTAATCTCTCCCAATCATTAATATGATTGCAAATTCAACAATAGGATAACTAATATAAAAATATTTTGAAACCTAAGAAGACAGTTAATAGAAAAATAATAGAAAATGATATGCAATAATAGCATAATGTCTTCATCAAACATATCTTGTTCCTCAATGTTTCATAAGTAGAACAACATTATTATCAGGAGTATATGTAGTAAAATGTTACAACTTTGTAATTAATAGCAAAAGAAAGCTTTGAAGATGACTTTTCCCCAAGGATCTTATATATTGATTCCCTCTGAAAATAGCAAATGTAATCATAAGTAGTAAACTACAAACACAGAAGACAAACACAAGAGACAAACATATGAGACACAAACATACGAGACACAAAAGGCTTCTCTGGACTATAATGGTTTCTTCATGTTAGGAAACGTACTTTAGAAATAACATTTCACACAAAGAAGTTTAAAATAAAGAAGTTACCAAAAGACTGACACGATCACATCTAAGCAGATTCAGACTACCAGAGACTTTGTAATAACAGTTTTCCTTGATAAGGAAGTTTTTACAGACTAGTATTGCATCATTCAACCCTAATTAACGTCCTCTCACAATATCTGCACTCTGTTGCCATGCTTATGATAAAATTAAGGGGAAAAGTTGGCCCATTTCCCAAGCCCTCGCTTGCTACTGTCTCAATAAAGCCAGCCAGTGTTTGCTTACTGGCATGCTGTGTTTACAAGGAAATAAATGTTGTCAAACATAACAAGTAAATTGCATACAAAAACACAGCACTGTATTTTCAATGTATAGCCACCATAATAAAGAGATAATACAATGGCAATTCTAACCAGTAATACTGAGTAGCTATTTACTATATCTGATGCTCTAATAGTAGCCAATGAGT
Source organism: Lepetodrilus schrolli (assembly GCA_032361225.1). Classification (NCBI taxonomy): domain Eukaryota; kingdom Metazoa; phylum Mollusca; class Gastropoda; order Lepetellida; family Lepetodrilidae; genus Lepetodrilus; species Lepetodrilus schrolli. Next base: position 17,880 of record JAUTBT010072909.1, read on the forward strand.
TGGTTGGTTGATTTGGGGTTTAAAGCCACTTTCAAGATTGTTTCACTCACGTCATCTCTTGCATGCATATGTACTGCTTGTACTAGTCTGGATTTCCACCAGTATTTATAGTGCTAGCTCACTTGGAGGTATATCATGCTGCAGATAGAACATGAATACCCCACTCAGGCACAGTATATTCTCCGAGCCGACCAGTCCTTGCTTTACCCCTTACTTTAGGGGAACAACAAGTACCATCTTTTAACGTCTGTTGGTATGACGCGACCGGAGATCTAACCCGCGACCTTCCGCACTCCGGGCCGACGCTCTAACCATTACGCCACGGAGCCGGCTTTCAGAACCAAATAATGATGTAGGTGTACCAAATCCTGATGAAATCAGAGACCATGTGATGTCAGGTCTGTTACACCGTACTAGGCTACTAACTGCACTAAAGTACTAGCTATTTAATCTGATGTAGCTACAAGGTGATGTCAACTTGTTCGAAGCAGTGCAAGTTTATTAATGCTTGGATCACATGCACATAACTGTGTTCCTGATGTGAATATTCTGAGGGAAAATGGCATAAATCACGGGGGCTTGGACATACAGAAACTATCCTTCAGCAAGTACCCTTGTCATATATTCGCTGACATGTAATTTGCAATAATAGAATGCCTAACCAGCTCAACGTGTCGATATTCATCAATCAGAAAGAAGCTAATCTATGATATTAATAATAATAATAATATTATGTTGTGAAACTAAAATTCTCTTAAAATATAAGCATCTACACATAGGCCACACACATTATACCTGTGTTTAATTTTTTATTGTTAGTTCAGGATTAGTTCTTTGTGGGCTACTATTTCAATCCACTCGCAATAGCTATTATATGTAATGGTTAAACTTAGAATAGTTTTCTATTTAAGATAATGTTATAGGAATTAGCATTATTATAGGTGATTTACGAACAGGGGTGTGTAGGTCTATGCGGATCTTGAAAGTTTGCATCAATCGATGACTCATGCTGCTGCGTACTTTAGCGGTCATCATGATATAGCAAAGTTGTCTCCCTTATATCATTCATCGCGTGATGTTGGTGAACCCAGAATTCTAAAACGGGAAAGTCTGAAATTTATTATTACAATGATTCTGAAAGCCCATTAGGGTGCTTACAGATGTTCATATATCTTTGGATAGTTCGTAAATAGGTCAAAGAACTACCGTGCCTTGATTGGATTAGTGGTCTGTAGCCGAATAACCAAGCATAACTGAAATATTTGTTCGGTGAACGTGTTTTGACAGTTTTGACAGTTCTGTAAATTTATTTGTCCTGAGACTATTCCAGTGGAAGTTCCATACACACAGAGTTCAATATGGACAAGTTGAGGAGAGTGGTTCGTAAGAGTCCCACTATGGCTAAATCCAGCCACAAGAGTGAGTACTTTGTCACATGTGAAACGTAATGATGTAGGCCTTTGAGCAGTTGAGTATGACTTTGATAAAACGGTAAAACTGAAAGGTTGTCTAGTATCAGAAATTATTATTTTAATTCCAAATAAATAAGGTACATTCACACATTTTGCAGGATATACATTGACTTATTATATTGTCATTTGTATATGTTATAACTTCTTGTGATCTCTGGACTGGAATTAAATTGTTCTTAAAACCTTTTCCAATATTCATTATTTATTTCCTGGAAGTTTTAAAGGCATACAATCACGGTTTGTTGGCATATGTATATTTGACTTGTCTACACATGAATATTGGGCAACAATGCAAATACATTTTCCGCAGGTCCCACAGGTTCTCAATTTGTTTCCATATTTTTGTATATTTTCTCGCAAGATAAAAAAAATCCAAATATAAAATATGAAAATTTTGAAAATCAGTTAGGCATGCAGAAAATGTTGCTTGTTGCCCAATATGCTCATGATGCTTGTGTAGACAAATAAAATGTGCATACTTTCAGGTAAAATACGTTTGACTATGAAATGTGTCAACAAACTGTGATTGTATGCCTTTAATGGAGCTTGGGACATTTTGGGGTTGAGGTGGAGCTTCTGTGCAGACCCACATATCCAAACTTGTAGTTTTCTTATTTGGCAGCGCAAATGTGTATGTACATATGGGGTAGGAGGAAATTAAACAGCCAATGAATTTATAACAAGCCTTTGCCATGACTGACAAATTGGCCTTACGATTAGCAGGTTTCATGGTGTTACTTGCAAGTTATCAAAGCAATATCTTGTCACCATAGTTCAGTATAACACAACACCAATATGCTACATTCCATGTATATATCACGTATAACAGCACAGAGCGAATACATTCAGATCAAAAAGTCTAAACCTAATTATTATTGTTGAGTTGACATATTTATTGGATAATGTCTGATAAGGTGCTCGATGTAACAATTAGCACAATTTTATATATATATTTTTATATTTCCTTATGTTTTCATACTGTTAGAAACTGCCAATTTACAAAACAAGATTGGACATCAATATTATTTCAGACCATTGGTGGCCATATACATGTATTACAAAGTATTAGTGTACTCTTAAAAATTGTGTTTTTACTGGTAATTCCCCACAGAGCTGGGAGAAGGATGGGGCGAGAACATGGAGCCAGTCAATGATGGAATCACGTTCTACATGAAGTACCTGGGATCCACTCTGGTGGAGGAGCTGCCTGACGATGAGAGCTACGGAGACGGAATTAGTGCTAAATCTGTGCATACAATAGTCTCCATGGTGAGTCTACATTAAATAGTCTCCATGGCGAGTCTACATACAATACATACAATATATAACATGGTGAGTCTACATAAACATTTGTCGAATTTGATACTTCTATGGCTATTCGTTATGTGACATGCATAGTTCTGTAATCATGTGACAATATTGTAGCTCTATGTCTATGATAGCATGATTCATTATGGCTGTACGATCATGTGATAATGTTGTAGCTCTGATCATGTGACAATGTTTTAACTATATGATCATATGACAATCTTGTAGCTCTATGGTCATGTAACAATGTTGTTTATCTATGATCATGTGACAATGCTGTAGCTCTATGATAATGATCATGTTGCAATGTTGTAGCTCTATGGTCATGTGACAATGTTTCTCTATGATCATGTGACAATCCTGTAGCTCTATGATCATGATCATGTGACAATGCTGTAGCTCTGTGATCATGTGACAATCTGGTAGCTCTATGATCATGTAACAATGTTGTAGCTCTTTATGATCATGTGACAATGTTGTAGGCCAAGACAATTGGCAAGAAGCTGAAGAAGGTCTCTCTGACAGTCTCCCAGCATGGAATACGTATGACAGATCTCATCACTAAGGAAGTCGCCTTTGACCTCTCAATATATAGGTAATTATCACTATAATCATAATGATGGAATTCACGTATATTTAATTAGTATTAAAATGTTATTGTGTTAAAAGTTCTTTTTAGGTAGAATACTGTTGTTTTCTTGTATGACTTGTGAAGAAATTAGTACCATAGAAAAATTAAATATAAAAGCTCTCCATTCTATGATTACCTAAAATGCGATTGGAGAAAGTTAATTATATAAACAGATGATGACAAATATGCATAATTAATTGTAATAAAATATATTATCTAGAACATGCAAACTGTATGTCATACAATAGAGCTAAAGTAGTCATCATGTTTGAAATTGATGTTCAAAATAATTGTTAAGCTGACTGATGAAATTAAATCTGTTCATAATAAGATTAATTCATGAATGTTGTGATATGTTTGGGCATGTCTAGAAATAAAAACATGAAGAATTTATCTGTCAAAAATAAATTGTGGAAACACTTGTTTAAAAAATACCTCTCCAATACTAATTACAACCATATGGCTGGAGCAATGTATTATTACTGGAGCCTAGGAACCAGGTACCTGAGTAGTAGTGGTAAACAAAGTATTGTTGACACTGAGCCAAGTCCCGTGCATGGAAGTCAGTATGTAGGCCAGTTCATGGAGGAAGAGAATGTGGGCAGGGCACTTCCTGTTCTGGAAGTACATGTGGGCAGACCGGTGCCAGATGCCAGGTTAACATCTGACCCACATCTGTGGATCTGGTGCTTGGGTAATATCAATAATGGGCAAATGAATACACACCGATGGAAACTTACCTTAAAACTTACTAGTCCAGAAACTTTCCTTAAAACTTACTAGTCCGAATAGTGATACAAATACCAAATGTTTACAAAAAACATGAATTTCTACTCGCCCTTAGGATACCTTTAGCATTGGGAGTAATGGTGCAGGCTAGCAGGCTAGTGTTAATTTCTCTTCCTGAATACATGGAAGTGTGGAGCTTAATAGCCATGATAGGAGCTGTACCAGTGTTATCGCACAGTAGTCATGCTAGTACAAGTAGTAGAATTATTTAATTTATTATAGAATTTATTAACAGCAAGTTTACAACACTGCACAACCTGCATATTCGTGAGCGTATCTACAATCATGCTAAATTATCTGGATAGCCCTGCTAAATTTTCCACTGCTTCCTTTGCATTTTAACATGTTGAAAGAATTTTGAAATGTTTGTAGATGATCATTCTTTAAATACTGCTACAATTTATATGTTTTTATTTCAATATGTATTTTTATATTTGTAGAATCTCGTTCTGCACTGCGGACAAGAACCATGACAAAGTGTTTGCATTCATCGCTAGGAACTCCATCAATGAGACGATGGAATGTCACGCATACTTCTGTGCAAAGGGGAAGCTGGTATGTCCATTTAGCATTGAATAATATATAATAATCATAATACTGCATGCACAGTGTACATTAGTCTTGCTAGATTCCTCAAATACATTGGACACCACTTTATTTTCAATTTATTTTTTTATTTTTTTTATCAAATAATTTTTTCGTTCCTATTTAAAAATATATCCTCTTCAACATTCTTTAACATTTTAAAACATATCTAAACAGCAAAGATGTCGATGAGGCAGATCTTGCAAAAATTAAAAACTAACCCTATAAAATCAATAAACTGATACAAATTCTAAATGAATTGCCTCTAACAGACTTTAGCAGAGACTAGAAATTCACGTGGTGGCTGGCTTCATTTTTCATGTATGCTGTCCATATTGAAACATTCAGCACACACATACAGTTTACATTTTAAATGATGATAACACTGTTAAAGGCATACAATCACATAGGATAGGCAACATTCCATTGCAGTTTTAATTTCCGGTAAAACACGAATAATTGGTTGGTAATGTACTGTAATATCTCAATTTTCTATAGTCTAATAGACTATGGGGGATAACTCTAATAATTGAACACAGTCAAAATAACCTTTCACGGCCACTGGTACCAATAAAGCTACATATACTAAAAATATTATAAAATAATAAAATAATAAATATTTAAAACCAGTGGGATATGTGGAAAATACTTGTGTATACTCATCAAATGTACATACTTTCATGGAAAAATACATTTGACCATGAAATATGTAAACAAACCCGTGATTGTATGCCTTTAACATGTTCTGTGTTTGTAATAGTAATTGAATATTATTGCAGGCCCAGGCCATCACACTGACTGTGTCACAGGCATTTTCATTGGCTCAGGACCACTGGGACAACGTACAGAACAGCAGTAAGACGCAGAAAGAGTTGGCCAATCATAGAACGGTATGTAAATACACAGTCATAGCTCAGGTCTCTACATTAATGTTTGAGTCATTCATTTACTTTTCCTTCGATTAGAATTGCCCTTGTGCTTGTTGTACTTTCTTTTTGTCTCGTTATTGGTCATTCCTTCTCGATGGTATAAAACAATGAGTCATGACTTTGAATTTGGGAGAGCAATGGTAAATTAAGAATTCTATCATAATATGTGTTTGCAGTGACCACAGAATAAGTAGTATATAATATGGATTTGTTTTCCTCTCTTTCTCAGCAAGCCACAGATAGTGCCAATCAAACCCCCTGTGTAAGATATGATTTGATTGGTCCATTGTCGTGTCACCCAGAGTCATCGAGTGCTTCCTTTGATCCTTTCACAGGTTAGTTGGCTAAATCTTTGAATTATAGAAGAAACTGTGATAAAAGGAACTTGATGATTGCACTGAAAAATACTAATGTTGAATTATGATAAAATACATAAAGTAGAACTACCCGTAGTACAGTCTACATGCTTAAGCCTTCTGGAGAATTATGATATTTGACTATGCACATGAACTATCTAAATCTTGTACAAGTATCTGTGAGGCAATCCTTTCACGCACATACACACACACACACACACACACACACACACACACATTGGCTGCATTATTATTCATGTATTGTTTTTGTACTTGCAATATTTTTTATTTTTTATTTTTTTTACAGTGTTCTCTTCCCCACCACATGTATCCAGCAAACCAAATAAAAATGGCTGGGTAAGTATTTTGCATATTTATATAATGTACAAGTTATAAACTTATCTGCCTTGTGTGAATGAAAGATATTATGTCAACATAGTTTATATTATATATTTAATTTTGTTTCTAACATGAATAACATATTGCTTCTAAAAGTCAGATATACATGTACAATCTAATATCTCCAGTATCTCTTTTTACAGCAAGAATTCGATGATGGTGAAGATGAAACTTTAGAAGATGATTTTTCAAAGTATGTTCATGTTATCGATTCATAGTTATGTCCCTTGAATAGACTACTGAACATAATACAAATTTAATTGCATGGCTAATAGGATATCTAATAATATGGTAGCCTCCAAATGATAGCCGAGAGTACTAATTAAGTCTTATTTTACCTGTCGTCGCAAATGAGTGAAAGATTCACACAGCAACGTTAAACTCCATAATCATACACCAACTCTTTTTTTTTTACCTGTAATCTAAAAATCTCAAATATTTTAGGCCATAGTCCATTTTTAAGCCTATTATAGGATTACAAGTATCTCTTTTCTTCTTTTTTCCCCTGCTAAAGCCATTTGTTATTAGTCAAAGATTCATAGCACATTTATTATAAATCATGATTTAACGTTGATTTCAGATTAGCACAGCATCGTGGTCGTCGACCTCCGTCATTCAGTACCGACCTGCGCCAGGAAGACGTTGATGAGACTGTACAACTATACATGGATGGACAGCAATGCTTCGAGGAATTCTCACGACAGAAATCTATAGAGGATTTGCTGAACTTGTGACACGGTTTCCGCCTTGCTTAATAATATATATGTAACTTGACAATTTATATTTGTGTGTGTCTTCTTGATTAGCATGCATGTTTATGTTATTCCTTTATTTTTTTTTGTTATTTGATATTAGTTATGAATACTAATTCAATACTGGATTATACCCAGCGTTGGTGTCAAAGAGCATACCATGCAAATACTACTTGAAGTGAGATGTAAATTGGGTACAAAACTAACTGTGAATCATCGCATATGGGTAAAGAAAATGCATGTATTTTATGTGTATTCTTTGAATTAGGTGATGTTCAAGTTAGGAACCTATCTAAGCATGAAATGTCAAAGAAATGGCACAGAGTGACTTGGGCAGTGCATAAAGCAAGACTCATGTCATAGTCCTATATTGGTGCTTTATAGTTATTTTAATACTGTAGTACCGTATGTGTATTAATTTGGAATATGTTATACTTTCTGCAATGGCATTTCGAGTAAAATATGAATTAATTTTTACTGATAAATCTCCTTTTGACAGTTAACAAGGTAAATCATAATATTGAATGTGAATTATGAATATGAATTGCTCTGCAGGAATGTGTGTCACTAGTTGTCATTGTACAACACTGTTTGTGAAGGAATGTGTGTCACTAGTTGTCATTGTACAACACTGTTTGTGAAGGAAACCTACTGAGCAGAAGAAGCCATTTGTTTAAAGATGAATTGTTGAAGTTTGTAATCCTATTGTAATGTTTCTCTACCACATATACACATGAACATGCACTGTAATCATGTCAGAGTCTTGTAAATTATTTATAATTATTAATTGATTATTTTGTATATATTTCATCCCACTTTGCCAAAAAGGTTAAATGGGAACATTTGCATTTGTGGAGTAATTTATCTTTACCATTCAGATGAACTTTCGATTTTCCTAAAACTGGTGAATAAAATTACACCACCTGGCTTCTTTAGTTTTATGCAGATGGGTATGACAGTGATATTATTAGAATTGTTCATCACAAATTATTAGGTCCAATCATATTTAAGGTAGTGCCCAATCCATACTCACTTTGAGCTACCAGTTTCCAACAGTTTGATTGGGATAAAAAGTGCCAAGTTTGCTACAGAACCGTTGAATCTGTTTGTGTCTATATTAGTATCTCAAATGCCAACCTGTATAGGCCCCAATATCTTGAAACAAACTTGAGTTTGAGATTTTACTCATCTGAGATTTCTCCCATTTATTCAGTGCTCTAACTTGAGAGTATAATTTCAGCGGGGTTTGAGTTTTTACTCAAGTTACAGCACTGAGTCGTTCGAGCAATCTCAGCTGAGCAAAATCTCAAACTCAAGTTTGTTTCAAGATATCGGGACCAGAGCATACCCTCAACAAACAAGATACATTTACACCAGCTAATTTATTCTACATGTTATTAAATATGTACATAACTACTTTTGCTACGTCTGTATTTATGAATTGTGTGGTGCTTTTGGTGTAGTTCATACAAGGCTTGATTCTAATCAATCTTCAATAGATCGTTTAACACTTAGTACATGAACCACATTATTAACATAAATGTAATGTCTCCCCATTGATGATGTGCAGCAGAGCACTCCGAGCCAGTAAATAGTTCACTGTTGGTTTGTACTTATAAACATCCTAACATGACTGATTCTACAGTATGTCTATGTTTCCTGAATCCTCGTGTTTACCTTTAAAATTCACCACATAATATGTAAAATAATACCTTGCTTATAAGGATGATAATACAATATTAAGTATACATGATATTATACTCTTTATACTAAAATACAGAATTATATCTTGTTATACTTCTGTTTATTGAATCTCAAAGTCTTGTTCGTAAAGGCTGCAAGTCACATACTTGAGGGCAACTATTTTTTGTATTAGTGCCACTAAGCAAAGTTCTTGTAGTATCTCAGATTTTGTTTTTGTTTGGTCAGACTTTTTTATGTTTTACATATATGTGAGACCAAAAGGTCAAGTACAAGTAAACCCTGCATTATGCTTATGTTTACCACTGTACTATGACATTGTAATGTTACCATGTAACAGCTTCCAATATCCATCTTAATCATTCTTACATCAGTATTTCTTATAACAATATCTCTTTTGTCGTTTTATAACAATTTTTTTTTTTTATAGTACTAGGCTTTATTTACATAGCACATAACTTATTAATTAAGTGAAAAATTGTCACAGCAGAAAATCATAAATTCACTTACCGGTAGTATGATCATTGTGAATGTCTTTGCTGATTAGCAAGCCATTGTATGCTGGAAACTTAAAGAAACTGTGCTTACTGTTGCCACTTTTGATTTTTACTTTTATCATTTATATTGCTCCTTTACATATTCAACTTGAAGTGCTATTTATGTATTTTTGTATACATGAACTGTTTGGTATTAGTTATTTTTTTAAAGTAATTTTTATGTTCATTTTTGTTTTGTATTGCCTGCATAGTTATCCGAAACACTTCTGACTGCACGATGAGGAATAGTCACTGAATGTGTGGTTATTAATGTAATTCCAATGTGATGAATTAAATGTTAAAGAGAAGACTTGGTACATGTCACTAAGTAGCCCTTGTCAATAACGTAGGAAGTATTTTCTTTAGATTGAAAAAAACCCAAACATTTCAAAATGTTTTAATAAATAAAAGTAAAAATGTAAAAATAAAATATATACCTGTATACTGTATGTTTAATAATTACAAATAGAAGGGGAAAACCCTGCCTCTAATGTCTTTGAAAATGATTGATACATTAAAGCAGACATATAAGCTAGCTCTTGCTTATCTAGGCCGTATTGTGACCCTTATCCCCACCCCAGTACACAGCATAACTGAAATACATTTATTGTGAAATTTGACTGCCTTGTCGGACTTCAGATCCATTTAGCAGCCAGTCTTGTATAGGTTACAGATTCATTTAGTGCTGCCAGTCATATATCGGTTACCCTCAGATGTAGGACAAGACCTTTAAGACAGTCGAGTTTGACAACATTTGTGCGTCAGTCCTATGTGTGTACTAGCCAGTGCATACATCTTAATAACCCACTTACAATTATCTGATAGTGTGTACTAGTATAACCTGACCATCATGTAAGTGTGTATGGTATACTGCAATGTATTGAATAAAGCCACAGCAAAATGTGTTGTCTACTGTACATTGAAACAACAATGTCTAGATCATTAATTATACGGATGTCAAAATGACAGGATCATCGGCCGGAGGGAGTATTTTGTCGAATGATTAACGTGCAGAGAATAGTTCACTGGAACATATTACATGTAGTATTATCCCCACGACTGGTTGGACGGTGGAAATTCAGCCAACATTGAAACCGAAATATCCGGAGTTGATTGTATACTGGATTTATTGCAAAGCTGTCTTTCCAATTGACTTCCATGTGTATTCATCTTTTAATTCGAGTTCATAGCCATAACTGCTTGAAAAGAAGGCAGCGTCAATAAACTGTAGCACCTAACATTGGTATCGTCACGCATCTGTTGCCCACCGTAACAGGTTGTTAACCCGGAATAAGCAATATGTACTAACCGTGAACAAACTCGTATCAAAATTGGAATTTTTATGAAACTTGTTGCAAATAATATTGGACATTCCTTGAATTCGAAATTGCGTTTCATGAGGTATCTCACTGCAAAGGAAAACTTACCCTTCACGGTCAAGAATCTTACGGTCATGAATTATAGGCCCGATTGACGAAATGTTCCACTGCCCAATTTAACTTGTATAACGTATCCCATTCTAGACGATAATGTAGGCATACGCAACCATACTAATAATAAACACGGAAGTTCGTCTATTTGGAAACGTTTGTGACGTCAGAGCATTGTTTGGTGACGCGTTGACAAATCAACTCTTGACCTCACTACTGTTGGAAGCATGGCCTGCACGGCGGTATATTATTTCGTCCACAGGACATGGAGGAATCATACGCATGTGAGTTTACCAGCATTTTAGCAACGATTAATATTATGCTTCAATTTCATCACGACATTATTTCTTTCCAACTTGTCTTACACTCGCTCTGTTCATTTGATACATTTCTACCCAGACAGTCTATAGTTTCTAAATCCTAACCACTAACAATGAAAAGTCATTCCTAATTTTGACATTATGTGCTTGAAAGTTGGAATCTTTATTATACGATCATATTCTCTCCACACAGAATGCACTTTGAATAAAGATGAGCATCCCTCAATTTCTCCTAGAGATGACAACAACGCAACGACTGAAATCTATGGGTGCCACAAGCTGTACTAATACTACAGCAGTAAATAGACGTCCTAACGATGGTCGGTTGCCTGATGAGGCGCCACTAAGTGAATCTCCGAATCGGTTTTTCACTCCACTATCTCACAAGCACCGAACGAATGCAGACCGTCAAATTGGTCATAAATCGAATCTCCATGACGTGAAGGAACGCGCCATCTCGGATCGAACACTTGCGCACGATGTCGGGCACTGGAACAAAGCTCTCTCCAGGACCACCTTGAAGCCAGGAAGAAAAATGCGCGACTTTGGTTTACTGAACAAAATGGTGCCGTTTAAGAGTGAATTGAAGATGATCCGAGATAATGTTGACAGTGCTTCTTATTACCCGAGCTCGACACAAAGTAGTTCCTCCTACTTTGAATACAGCAGCCATCTTCTGATACGGCTTAATAAATACAAGTCGGTCTTGTATAACCCCATTGTCTGTGTTCGATATGTTGGTACAGTTCTGTGGAACAGCTTCTGGTCGAAAGCTATGCCATCTGACATTTCATATTTCACCAAGTTCAAATTCTGGTCCATGCCAGCTAAACGGAAGCCCTTGTCATCAGAGTATGTGTCAATGTCTTCCAAGTATTGGCATGTGGATCCCCCTATCGTCCCGTGGAACATATTACAGTACAAAACGGAGGGCGAGGACAATTTCCCTACGGTTATTGGGAGAGGAACATTCAGTGAGGTCGTTGCAGCTACTTTAAACTTTAACGGTAAATGCACTGATATTGTCTTGAAGGAGTTCTACAGCGATATATCCACCAAAGACCAAATCTTCGATGAAGCTAAAATCACCATCTACCTCAAACCCACGGGATGTGTACCGATTTGCTACGGCTTGATTGCAGGACAGAACGGTATTAGCGGTATCGCACTTGAAATGTTCGGCAACGGTATAACACTCGACCATATTCTGGATGAGCACGACTTGCATTCCAGTGACTGGTTCAGCTTGGCTCACCAACTTGCTGAGTGTTTATGCAAGATTCACGAAATGAACATATTGATCAACGACATCAAGTCTGATAACGTGCTGGTAGATCTACATGGTCCAACAATAAAATACTGCGACTTTGGTTGTGCATCATACAGAACAGGCATCGTCTTCTGTAGCGAAGGAATGAACAGGTTCCTGCATCTATCTCCCGAGGTTCGGTCTGGAAGCATCACAACCATGGCCAATGATGTATTTGGACTTGGTAGGCTGCTGCAGAAGATCAGCAACATCTCTGGTCTGTCCAATATTGCCCCAACGTACCACAGATGCATGAATCATGATCCTGAACGCAGGATCACCGCGGAGACGGCAGCCGCCATGTTGGGTGACGCTGCCAAGGCTTTCGGTGATTCAGCATCAAAGGCTGCTCCAGACGCGTGGAGAAGCGACTGGTGTCCGAGCCTATTCTCCAGTGGGTACTACTATGATGCATACATGTCTGGTGAATTCTCCATGTAGTTCCAACAGGAAGGGATTCGTACCTCACTGCACTACTGATATAAGCTCGAGATTGTCATTAAATTAGTTTAAGAAGAGATGCGACATATTGTACATATTTGGTACCATCTTGACAGTTTTTGTCAATGTGTATGCATAAATAAGTTGTAGTATACAGTATATGTATATATGTTCTGTCAACATTATTCCAGCACCAGCTATATATGCTATAAGTATAAGAGTATAATTTATCGTGACCAGACATGGAAATAGTAATTTGTAAAATCCATTCTAAAGTTCATAGATGCAAAATTATGAAATCCAATCTGAATTCTATATTTGTAAATTCAAGATGTCGCTCAAACCTGTAACTGTTTTTGATAAAGTATTCCAAATAATAATATTAGTGTTGTCCTTGGTTTTATTGTGTTTTATTTCTTTCTAAATAATATTAATAGTTAATACAAAATATGAAAATAAAATCTATCTTAACGTTAAAACACTGTATCGCCAATGTAAAGGAGGTCTTTCTCAATAGTGTTTTGTTCTAAATATAGACTATTCGCGCGGACCTTGGAGAGGACCATCTTTGCACTCGTCCTAGGTAGCCCGGCATAAGCCTGTGTCGGGGTCTGTTTTATGGAACAGTTTAGGCCCTGTATACTGCCCTATCACAAATATAACCCAAACTCGGAGTCGTAAGATGTCGTTTCTTTCATCATGATCAAGAGATCAACGACAACAGCTCACCGAGAAAGAAAATCACGTCTGTCAATATTATTCTTTGTTACAGATCAACATCCACTTGTCGATATATTAACCAAATAGACATTGTAATGTATCACGAGCTCAATTGTTTTTACGCGGTAATTTAACCAGCTGGTAGAAGAAGAAAAACACTACCAATGTGAATCCATATCTTGGTTTCTGTGAGGGGGATATGTGTACACAGAAACCTGTGACGTCACAATTTCCGGCTCGACCGCCCTTTTGGCGGGTAAGTGTCTTTGGATAGGAAATAAATATATTTCTCGATGACTAACAAATATGAAGAAAACTTCTCACATCTCGGAGAAAGATTGTTCTTTCAGAATATTCATTTTCAACATCTCATTGGTTTCACGCCTTTGTCTGGTTTGTATTGTCGTCGGGATGAAACAGTCCTGCGACGATGCCGCATTGGACATACTTTTTTCACTCACTGTTATATTTTAAAGGGCGAGGATA